>UCOH01006402.1:0-29971 GCA_900474275.1 Synergus japonicus
GACCTATATGATTACTACATTTGATAAACAATTAAGAAAGTTATGTTTAATTGTATTTTTCAAAAATTAATTTTTTCACCATAATTTCTAAAATAATCCAAATTTAAAGCTGATTTAAAGAAAATGAACATTCCATATGTATAGACGAATCGATTCACCTAAAAGATTAATGCATTTTATAAAAAAATAAGAAAATTATGGTTAATTGTATTTTTAAAAAAGTAATTTTTCGACTATAATTTCTGAAATAATTAAAATTTAAATCTGATGTAAAGGAAATGAAGATTTTTTGTGTCTAGACGAATCGATTCACCTAAAAGATTAATGATTTTATAAAAAAATAAGAAAGTTATGTTTTATTGTAATTTTCGAAAATGAATTTTTTGAATATAACTTCTCAAGTAATCAAAATTTAATGCTGATGTAAAGAATACTTAATGCTTCCTCTATGAGGAAGCAAATCATATTTGCTTACAGGAAGCAAAGGGCTCATTAAATGAGTACAAAAGTTGATACAACTTGACAGCTAGTTTTCGTTTTTTATTTTATTTTTTTTTTGTTGAACTATAAAAACATACAAATTTGAACTTTTTATCACATTTATTACTATTTCAAGAGTGTCTTAAAATTTGGTCACATCGAAATCATCGCCCAATTACAATCTATAACGCCTTCTCAATACTGTATTTTTATAATTGGTAGGTAATCATATATCTCAAATACTATCCAACGGATTCTAGTGGGGATAACCTTCTTAAAATACATTTGAAATCTGTCATCTGTTTTTATACAGTTTTGAGAAAGCCATAAATTTACTGGTAAAAAATGTTCGTACTTCTTATAAATTAATTTAATTACATAATTATGTATAAATTAGATATTTATATATTAAAAATATCTTTAAGTATAATCAATCTAAACAAACATTTTTTTCATTAAAAAATCTATTAACTATCGTATAAGATGTTTGTCTCCAAGTTGTGATTTATTCATTAATAATAAATAAATAGAAAAATTTTGAATTCAATGAAAATTTCGTAATTGATTTTTTGATGAAGTTCTTAGAATATGATAATATTTTTTATATCATCTGTTTATAAATGTCTCAGTAGAATTCCAACCCAAAAATATTTTTTGCAAATGTTAATCTGTTTAAAAAATTATGGCCATAATATTAAAAAATTAAAACAATTACCATGTTCCTATTATTATTAAAAAATTCTATTTCTAAATACCGTAACAAAATACGCTCGACTTCCCCTATAGTAAAGAAGTCGAAACCAGAGTCGTTCCCAATAGTAAAAAAATTCCTTTCCTCAAATTTCACATCAATTGCGCATGCGTCACATCAAATACAAATACAGCCAATCAGATGCCGATCGCAACGCACGTGTAGTAGTTATCAAGTGTTAATTGTGAAATATTCTGTTTATTATTGGGAACGAAATGTCTTTACTGTTTGGAACATGTTACTATTGGGAACATTACTATTGGGGAAGGTGAGTGTAAGCATGTGGTACGGCTTTTCCCGTTCAGGTTTTAGTGTTTTAATTGTGGAAAATTTATTTCAATTTTTTCAGCAACATATATTTTTTCATCAAAATTGGTTCAACCACTTTATAGAAAAAAAAGGTTTTTAAAATTTTTTTTTCCATTTCATAAACTCCTATAAAAATAAATTGGTACCAATCTATGGTACCAATTCGGATTTGATAGGCGCAAAAAAAAATTTTCATAATCGACAAGATTTGTGAATCTTCAATTCATGACGATAAGTCTTTAAATGTTTCAGATGGTAGGGGAAACCGCCTGGTAGAAATCTCGCCCCGCCCGCTCGGTGACGTGAACTGACAAGAGATAGCAATAGAAGGGTAGGAATATGTGACGGGCGACAACACTGTCCGTCACAATTGTATAATTTTATTTGAAATCTCTCTTTTCATTTGGCTTGTCCTCGTTCCCAGATTCGCATTAAATTGTAAACTAAAACGAGGGAATTAGTTTTATAGAAATCGATTCTGTTGCCAGGTAGGTCGGTTAATAAATAAATAGGTAGGACCTAACAGACTCCATTTCAATTTTGGTGCATCGGCCGGATTCAGCAAGCTAATTGAAAATTTTTTTTCAAAATTCATGTCTATTAACTATTTTTCTGTTTCTATTAACTATTTATCTAATTCTTTAAATTTCTCAAATTAATTAAGATCAATTCAATTTAACACTAAAATCCTCCTTCCTTATTTTCAATTTAAATTTTATGCAAGCCAACTAAATACAATATACTTTAAAGCTATCTTTTATCAAATACTCTAACATACTTTAAACGCAATTTTCATAAACATTTTTCTCTCAACTCCATTTCAATTTTATTATACTGTTTAGAAAACCTTAATTACTTAAGTAAAGTTTTCATTCAATGAAGTTTAAAAAATAAATACTTTATTTTTTTCAACCAAATAATTGAATTTAATTTTTAACAAATATTTAAAAATACATTTTGTCGCCCGCAAGCAGTCGCCAATCGCTTGCGAATTTTCTTATTCCTTTTTCTCTCGCTTCGATCTCCCAGCGCCTTTGCTCGGACGAGCTGCGGGCGCATCAGCTACTCGCACGAAACGAGTATTCGAATAAGCTTCGTGATCGCCGTATAGAAATCATCCCCTCTCCAACACTGAAAACCAATCGGGAAACAGGTATCCCTTCTCCGCGAGTGGAGACCAATCGGCGCTCTGGATTCCCCCGATAAATCCGAGAGCCAATCAGACGTCGGGACTCATGAGAGCATAAATACGAGCACTCTCTACAATCCGACACAGTACATCTCCGGCAGCGTGCAGTGAATCCACGTCTCCACGAAAAATTGTCCTTTCCACATCCAAGTAGTCGGTGCGACTTAGAATCTCAGCAAGTACTACGCGAACAAGCTACTCCAGATCCGTTGGCACGATTCTGGAATCTCCGCCTGTGTGACGCTAGCAGCTCATCCATAATCCGTGGATACGGAATCGGAGTTCACATTGGATTATTACAAACCGCCAATCCCTGAATCATCGGTTCGTGGCTGGAGTTCCTGATGTGAAATCACCATTGAACGGAAATTCAATCAACGAATTCACATGAGTATCATAACCTTTCATTATTCTTTTTTTTTTACATATTGTTTGTTGAATGGGGAAAAATTCTTGGTTCTAAAAGACGTAGGACTGTTTCTGTGTTTTCACATTCTTTGAATAAGCCTTTTTTTTCTTTTATATATATATATATATATATCTTTATCTCTTCACCCTGTTTATTGGAGGATCGTTTTTCAATGTGTCCTTCGAAGAATTGTTGATATTTTTTGGGTTCGTGAATTTAGATGGACCGCAACCCAGCGAGTTCTCTTATCATTTCCAGCGCATTGAGGTGGACCACTACGCAGTGAGTTCTCTTGCCATTTCACGTGTATTAAGGTGGACCGCTTATCAGTGAGTTCTCCTGCTATTTACGACTGTAGGATTGAGGACCACTACTAACAGTGCGTTCTCTCTTAACCAAAGAATCCGGACATCTTTATAATTCTCAATTCTCTGATGGAGAATGACGATCCACCAAAGAAGAGGAAGACTCGACCCAATCTAAGGAGAAGGTTGAAGAAAAAGGCGCAAGAGGCACTGCAAACATCAACAAGTGACATGGGAAGTGAACCTCCTTCTTCGGTTGAACCAAGGGACAATAGGAGTGAACTTCTCTTTCCTAACCATCTAAGTGACACTCTCATGTACTCAAGTGCCCATCCAGTGAACCCTTCGTCGGTTATCAGTGTAGTGCAAAACGAACTTCCTCCTACTCCCACATACATTTTCAATCGCAGTGACACGAATCTCCCCTGTGATGTACTTTACCTGCCCTGAGTGCGTTGGAAATTGTCCAGTGTGTCAGTTTGTCCTGAGATCTCGCGAATCACATCAATGAGCGATAATCCCATCACCCCCACTCGAAGGAAAAAGAGGTTGAACGTGCGACGCAGGTTTGAAGTGAAAAGACGAGCGGTAGCAGAATTCAACGCTGTTTCAAGTCCGGGAAAGCGCCTTCCCATTAAGAGGAAGCTCTCTTCGTACCCAGGACAGAACGAGGCAACGAAATCAGTCAATCCACCCACCTTGAGCTATCCAGATCACCTCGACCAAGTACCAGTCGCTCATCACAACCCAGGCACGGTCATCCTCCCACAAGTAAATTTCTCTCCACAGACAAGGAGGAGAAGACCCCTTCAATCAACAATATTGTCACCTCAGATGACTCAGACCAGGATGAAGTTCTGAGTATCCACCCCGATAAAGAAAAGTTGATGACTTTTCTTCCGACACCACAACAACATCACCTCCCTCTTCTCCCCCGCCCAAGCGACTCAAATCGATAATCATTGATCCACGGGCGATCTAGAGAGATCTTTGGAAAAGGGATTAAACCTATCGATTCCTGGACCCTTCTTCAAGAATGGAGTTCGGATCTACGTAGTCTTCGTTTAATTGTTGTAACTTTTTATAATCTGTGTTATTGTTTTAAATAATCGTTCTCCACCTATTCGCCCATTACTAAAATTGTACCATCCTCCCACTCTCTGGGAATTAGTTGTTGTTTTAGAATAAATAAAACTATTTGGTCTACAATTTCTAACACTGTGTATAAATTATGGTTTAACAATTCATTATCAAATTTTACTTTTCAAATTATTTAAAACTCCTGAATAAATTTTCAGTTTGAGTTTGTTAATTTCCTTATTGAACGTAGGATTCTTATATTTTTTAGGAAATGTGAGGAAATAGAGTTCACGTAAATTCACAAAAAAGTCAACAATTTTTTATTTAACCAATTTTAAGAAAACACTTTGTCTATAACTGTCTATATTCAATTATCGTTTCAGTTAGTAATTTTAGTTACACTACTTTTCATTATTAAGATAGAAGCTTCCTACTTAGTACTCGGTCGTTTGCTTACTGACTCTGATAATCAATCGCTTCATCACATACAATATTCACCTATATTCAAACCATATAGAATTCTTCAGATTCGACACACACACACATACACACACATACACACATGAGCATTCTTACTGATGTATTCTTAACATTACAGTCCGCTTTGTGTTGTTAAAGCAACACAAGAATGAATACAACGTGTATAAATTATAATTTGGCAACAAGGTGACATCGTTTTCCACATTTCATTAATAAACAATATTCACCGCCCGCTATGACACAATATTTATGAAAATTAAGTGATGATACAGAGTCATAATTTTAAACTGACCGCCCGCTATAATATATCATAAATTGTTAGTAAATGAATACATTATTTTGCATGAAATAATCTAGAAATAATCATATAAATATATACGTGTGTAAGAATTAACCATCTTCATTATGGTTATCAGATAATTCGACAGCTCCCACTGACGATACAGGTAATAGACAAACTTTAGAAATCGGTCGATCGTATTCTGATGTCGCTGTTTTGATTCTAATTGTCCGAATCAAATCATCCTTAGCCACATAGGTTTTAACAATACGACCCAACAGCCATTTTGATGGTGGAAGAGTGTCATGTTTAATGAGTACCGTGACTCCAATCCGAGATTTTTATAAGAGTCTTGCCACTTATATCGTTGCTGTAATGAATGCAAGTATTCCACGTTCCACCTGTGCCAGAATGTTTCGGATATGCACTGAACGATTTGCCAGCGGGTTAAACGATTCTCTGGAATCAACTCCACAGAGGGTTCTGGAGAACTCGTTAGGGTAGGTCCTATCAAATAATGGCCTGGTGTGAGATAAGAAAAATCATCACGATCGTTGGAATGTGGACCAATAGGGCGTGAATTCAGACACGCTTCGATTCTAGCGAGAGTAGTCGTAAATTCTTCGAAGGTCAGAGTGTGAGCACCTACTCATCTTCGTAAGTGATGCTTTAAACTTTTAACGCCTGCTTCCCATAGACCTCAAAAATGAGGAGCAGGCATACCGCGACGAGATATGAAACGCCGATAAGCTGCTATAAAACCTTGTGAAGTGTAATCTGAGACTAATTCCAGATGAATTGCTCTAGTAACACAACAAACGAGGAGAGCGACATATCCTTTGTAAGTCTTATGACCTCTACCCAGGGCGAAACGAATTTCAAAGGGACCTGCATAATCCACGCCTGTATGAATGAAGGGTCTACAGTTTGTAATTCTGAAATCTGGCAAACTACCCATTAATTGTTGAGCAGTAGCAGCTCGCTCGCCAACACAAGTAACACATCGACGTATAATACTCTTAACAAGGTTTCGACCTCCGATGATCCAGAATTTTTGACGTAATGTATATAACGTCAAATGATTGCCTCCATGCATTGATCTCAAATGAGCATGTTGAGCAATCAAGTTAGATACCCGGTGTAGAGGTAAGATTTGAGGGTGTCTTTCATCATAGCTGATGGGAGCTTGTTGCAGACGACCCCCTAAACGAAGAACTCCTGATGCATCCAAAAATGGACTTAACTTCTTTAAGGGGGATATAGATGGAATAGGATCCCTTTTGCTTAAAGCGCGAGTTTCATTTGCAAAGGCTAAACTTTGTATGTAACCTATCCAAAATGAAGATGCTCCATTTCTTTCTGAAGTTTCAAGTGTGAAAGAATTTGTTATTTCATCAGAATCAGACTTACTACCCCATTTCTTACAAAAGGCCATGAGAAAACGCAAACAAATAACGGTGACTCGAATTAACCTTGGCCAAGAAGCTGAATTTGTGACCATATCTTGTAGGAAGATATTTTCCTTCGTGACAAGATGCGAAAAATGTGATTTTAAGTTTTCCTGTTTTTTCCAAGATTATATTTTCAGGAAGTAGAGGTGTATTATCAGGCCAACTCACAGAATTACGAGATAACCATGGTGGTCCTCTCCACCATAAAGGGTGATCCAGCAATTGATCAGGTAAGAGGCCTCTTGATGAACAATAAGCTGGATTATCTCCAGTCGAAACATGTCTCCACTTAGCGGTTGGAAGTAACTTGTGGATTTGAGCCACGCGGTTCGAAACAAAGGTCTTCCAAGTTGTGGGATGTTTGCTTAACCAAGCAAGAACTACGGTTGAGTCTGTGTAACAGTATTACTTGATATTTTGAAACCCCATAACATCTACGATATAGTGTAGTGTTTTAGCAAGTAATTGAGCACCACATAGTTCTAGCCTAGGTATAGTGACCGGTAGAATTGGTGCTATTTTTGTCTTAGCAAATAATAAGACTACGTGTATGTCACCATTCTCCTGAAAAATTCGGAGATACACTGCGGCAGAGTAAGCTCTTTGTGAAGCATCAGAAAATCCATGCAGCTCATATCCTAAACTGGATCTTAAATATCCTGTCCACCTTGGAATCCTAATCTTTTCCAATTCATTAAGTTTCCGATAAAAATTATTCCACTCTTTTGCAAGGTCATCTGGAAGAGACTCGTCCCAATCCAGTTTTCGAATCCACAGTTTAGCGATTACAGATAGTAGTTTTCTTTTAGAAGGTTGTATCATTTCTGGCATTTGTACTTGAATTTAAAAAAAATGAGAAGCAGGATCCCTGTCCCTTGAGGACAGTCTGACAATAAGAGTTCATAATTAGAGGCCCATTTTCTTAAGTGAAAACTCCCCCGTTCCATTTAATAAGAAACTTGTTCTCTCAACTCATTAGCTTCTTGGAGTGTATCTGCACCAAATAGGACATCGTCCACGTAGACACATTTTTCTAGGATCGCTTGAGCTGCAGGCAGTTCAGATCCTTCATCCCTGGCCAATTGTTTTATAACACGATTGGCCAGGTACGGAGCACATGCAGTCCCGTAAGTGACGGTGTTTAATCTCCAAGCTTCCAGTTTGCCTTCTGGTGGACGCCACAATATGCGCTGATAATTACACTCACGTGGGTCAACTTTGATTTGTCGGAACATTTTTTCTACGTCGGCATTTAAAAACGAATTGTGTCATACGCCAGCGCAAAATTATTGAAACTAGATCAGTTAGCAATTTTTACCTATATGAAAGTGTCAGTCAAGAGAGGACCCATCGGAAGTAAGACTTGAAGCATTGAAGACCACTCGTAAATGAGTAGTGGAACTGCTTTCTCGAATAATAGAATGATGAGGTAAATAGACCGATATTGATAAGTGGACCATCCCGAAAGGGTAACCTTATCATATATCGGCCTGAAGAAATGAATATATGCGTAGAAATGAAATGTTCTTCGCTACGAATTTCTTCCTCTGTCATAGTAGAAGTAGAGGGAGGTTCTTCCATCTCCAAAAAATGAGACAAATCAGCTTGAAGTTCGGTGGTTGTACTATGATACATCGAGATAGAGCGGCCTATTTCAGAATTTTGAATAGGTCCCGATAATATCCATCCAAAAAGAGTATTTTTGGCAGTTAAGGAAACGAGAGTTCCTTGCTTTAAATCTGGTAGAAGACAAGATACGAATCTATCTGCTCCTAAAATAACCTCTATTTTGTCAGTTCCAAAGGGATCAGAATCCGCAAGATTTAGATCATTTAATTCCTTTAAATTTGCCTGATATGATATATTAGGAGGAGTGTATGAAGTCAAATTAAACCAGAGGAGGGCTTGTAATTCAATTAAACTTTGTTTTTGTTTTTTATGACGTAACCAAACCTTAGCTAATTTTTTAGCAGTACCTATAAATTCTCCACCTACACTATACACTTGTGTATTGATCTTATGATAATTCGGATGTTACGTTTTTAAAACCTTTGATATACGCCAAAGCGTAAGTTAAGACGATATTGCCAACTCATAAAATTAGAATTAGAATCCAAACGAGATGGGCCAGCTGTAACGACCTAGGGTACTTAGGGTGCTCCGCCCATGAAGGCCTCTACCCAAGCGACAGATGTTACTCAAACTGGGCCGCACTAAAACCAAGGATAATCCCTTAGCTTGGTCCCATTTAGTTAATAGGCTTGGATAGCGCTGCCTACGTCATTTTATTAGGGTAAAATCTCAAGTTCGTTTTCACCTTGAACCACGCCCCAATATTGTGCTTGGCTTGGGTGAAAGCTTGGCGAACTATTATTATTAATAATTAACTAAATTTCTAGTGGTAATTAATAGCGCCATATTTAGAATAAATAACAATCAATTAATTAATTATTCATGTAAAAACTGGAGAAGAGGAGCATAGACGGAAGCGTCCGTCGAGCATCAGAGGCAGAGAGGAGGGGAAGCTTGGGACGCCTCCCAGGTACAGAAAAAAAAGGAGACCCTTCGGCACTATGGGGAGTTCAGCTCGGCACCTCGACCGGGACAGTTCGATTCGGCACTTGTGCCTCTAACTTTTTACCGGCCTTCAGCGTTTACCTGACGCGCTCTCGCCTCTGCCAGCCGTTCAACACGCTCCTCCTATCCAGTCAGGGAACAGGACCAAATAAAAAACCATTTTTGTTGTTAGAAAGTAACCCGGCCTAGTTTTTTTTATTATATATTAAAATCCGTGCTTTTCCCCAATCAATGCTTCCCATAATTAGTGCCTTTCCCTAATTAGTGCTCTCCTGAATGTGTGCTTACCTCCAACAGTGCCTTTCCCGAATTAGTGCTCCTATTAACGTACTCTTTACGATACATCCCCACTCTCTACCCATTCTCGGTATAAGGGGATTATATCATCTTATCGGGTATGAAGCTACATTCAGACCCCTGATCCATTAATACCCTAAAACTTGCGTGTCTACCGTTATCGGACTCTAATTCAATAACTGCTGTAGCAAGTAAGGTGGAACGTGAAACGCTTTCATAATTATTTAAATGACAATTAGATTGTTGGTGTTGAGGGACATGATGCACTCCTTTTACAACCAAATGAGTATAACTAGTTAAAGCATTATGGCTTGATTTGGAAGTGGATGGAATTGGATTTTTATTATTATTATAAGTTACTAAATTATTATCCTGTGTGGGAGCGATCGAATCAGTTGATGAATTCATACTGCTTAAATGTAAGAGAGTATTGTGCTTACGGTGACATTTTGCACAAGTATATTTACTAGCGCATTGATAAGGCTTGTGACCTGGCGACAAACAATTGATACAAGCATGTTTTTGAAAAACAAATTCTCTTCTTTTATCCGTAGGCCATGTTTTGAATTCTTTACACCTAAAAAGCTTATGATTTTCCTTACATAATAAACATTTAGAAATGGGTGATGTAGTGTGACTTTTGACTCCTGAATAGAAAGTTTTATTCTTTTATACTGAACTCGAGCTTAGTTTCGACGCTTTTATAGCTTCTAACAAACGAATACGTTTTTCTAAAAACAAATCCAAATCGTTATAGGTTGGATATTCAGTGTCTGCACCTATTTGCATCTCCCATTCCTTCAAGGATGGAATATCTAGTTTCTTACTTAATAAGAAAACAATTATGTCACTCCATGCTTCAGTTGGACGTTTTAAATTTTTGAGAGCCGCTACAGACTCTTTTGCGATATCACGTAGTTTTCTTAAATCTTCCAACGAATTGTTAGATACCTTAGGCAAATTAATAAATTCTTGTAAGTGAGCAATAATGAGTGCTCTTTTATTATCATATCTGGTCTTCAACGACTCCCAAGTTGTTATAAAATTGGCTTCAGATATTATAACATGTTTCAACAACTGTTCAGCTTCGTCCTTTAAGGAAGTTTTTAAATAATGGAGTCTAGTAACATTGGATAAACTTATTATTCTGAATAATAAGAGAATCAAAAATGTCTCTAAAATTCTCCCAATCCTTATGATTACCAGAGAATTCTGGTAATGTAATTTGAGGTAGTTTTACAGCTGAAGATTCCTGTCTTATGAACATAGATTGATTTAAATTTTCCGATTTAGCTACAGGGCTTTCTGAAGTTAGAAGATCTAACTGATTAATTAAAAAATCATGTGCGCTTAAATATAAATCCTCTATTGAAAGAAATTTATTTTTAGAAAAATACTCGATTTTTTCACGCTCCGCAAGAGTTGTAATTGTTTTGAATTGTAAATGTAAATTTTCGCATTTTTGTCAGCGCTGATCAAGAAGTTCTAGTCTGAATTGAGTAGCAGCCCTAGTAATATTGGCTTTACCCAATTTTCTAAAGTTAGTTTCAGTCCTTTGAATGGACTGAGAAATTTCTGACAACTCAGAAAGTATTTCTTCCATTTTAAATTAACAATTTTCGATATAAATAATTCTAAAATAACAAAAAACAAGTTTTTTTTTTAATTTTTAACATTAAAAATACTTGCTGCGCTGAATCCTCTATGTTGTTGACGGTAGCTTTTATTTTCTCCTTATTGTCCTCCCTGTTAATAATTGTCAAGAGGTTGACAATTGTCTCGATGAATTAGTAAGACAGAGTGGGAGAGAGAATCCGTCGAATTAGAATTCAAGAAAACGCGTGAATGAGCGTTATCATGTTCTTTGTAATAATAATTGTCGAGAGGTTGACAAGTATCTCGATGCGTGAGAGAGAGAGAGAAAGTCCAGCTGTGTAGAATATGTGTGAATAACGCGTGAATGAGAGTTATTACAAATCAAAGAAAGGACTAGCTTTCTTCCAAACAAGTTTCTTGGCGATCAATATTATATTAAGTAGACACAGAAGATTTAAACTACTTAATAAACAAAGATGGTGTTACATTCCGATCTTTGTTGTTGAGTCCATAAGTCCTTTAATTGTTCTTGACAATGAATTTGTACACAATCGTAACGACATTAATTTCAAAATTTTGAAATTTTATACCATTTTAATTTATATTGATGGTAAATGAAGAATAAATGTTCCTTTATTTTCTTTTTAGAGTTCCAAAAAAAGCAAGACAAGGAGAAGTGATTATTTTCAGCTTTCCTGTCTTTTGTAAGCAGTCGAGCACTCTTTTTTCTTTAAATTTAACCGTCACTTTTGGATCAAACCTTCACTTTTGAAACTGCACTTCGCATCAAAAAATGCTGTTTTTCGTTTAGTTTCGTGAACCACACAATCATCACAGATCCGGGACAAGCTCCCAATGTTAATTTCCTTATTGAACGTAGGATTCTTATATTTTAAGGAAATGTGAGGAAATAGAGTTCACGTAAATTCACAAGAAAGTTAACAATTTTTTATTTAACCAATTTTAAGAAAACACTTTATATATAACTTTCTATATTAAATTATCGTTTCAGTTAGTAATTTTTGTTACACTACTTTTCATTATTAAGATAGAAACTTCCTACTCCTCACGGATCTCTGGATCTGGAACCTTGACGTGGTGGGAGGGCTTAGCCGGCGACCCTCGGGTCATGGAGGTAGCGGTGTCTTGAAGAGCCGATGAAAGAGTGAAGAGGAGCTCTGTAAACGGTTATTGCCCCAACTAGATGAGGGATGCGCTATAAACACGCCTATCCCCACGAATGGCGATGGATGATTGTCCCAGTCAGGGAAGTTCAGTTCGTATCAGAGAGTGCTCGATTGGGAGCCATATAAACGGGTATTGCCCTGCTGCATGAAGGGGTGCGCTATAAACGTGTCTATCCCCGTGAAAGAAGATGGATAAATGTTCGTCCCTGGGAGGACACCGCCTGACCTCCGCAGCCGACGGAGGTCAGGCGGTTTGGCCATGTGTCGGGCGCTTGCCATGGCCCCGACAGGAAAGATGCCTGTTGGAAGTGTGGAGAAGCGGGACATGTGTCCAGGAAGTGCAAGAGCACTCCAAAATGCCTGACAGTTGAAATCCTCTAAATTTTGTACATTCAGTATATATTTCTCCAACCACGTCTTCTTTTCTAACCCCTTTACATAGATTGTACGTGCACCTCCTAATGTTTCTTGAAGTAGAGATCGTAGTTCTTCATATGATACATCACCAGCAGTCCAATCAATTCCATGGTGGTTTCTTGTGAGCCACGTATTTTCACTCTTATACTGTCCAGGTAGTGAACTCCAGCTGCAGGGTGGTTCAAAGAGATAAACCAAGGGTTGAGCTTCTTCTTGAAGAGGGAGAATGGCCAACTCCTTGAAAACAAAGTCGTTGTAGGGTCGCTTGAAGCCTTGAGGGTCTACGATGAACTCCATTTCGCCTGAAAATGATTTTTCTAGCTCGATTCGGCCTATTGATATCATTCCGTATTACCCCCACCACTCAATAGTAACCCAACTATCTCTATTAGTTTTTTGACAGCGCTACTGATGGGTTTGTATTGAACTATTCGATCATGAATAATTAAGCAATAGGCTGATGTATTGGCGGGGAAATTATTACTTGATTCAAATTCTAATCTTACATCGACTGAAGTCTGTTTTAAGAACTCATTTTGTTTTGAGCAATCAATTACAATGAGTGGAATACGATCCTTGAATACACTCTTCTTTAATAGAGGTTTACACTATTTTCCATAGTAGGAATTTTGGAAATTAGCATACATTTCGTATAAACTGATTCTGATCAAAGTTTAAATTTAAATTATCATACGGGTAATATTGAGAATTTAAAAACAGTTTAATGTTTGTAATGTTGCAGTGGTCAAAGAAATTGGCATATCTTTTCAGCTGATCTTTTCGATTTGTTTGGAATCCTAGTATAACATATCGTGGTTTTTCTAATTGCGTTGAAGTTTTCACTTGCCACACATGTTTCTGAGTTGCGGGAATTCCATCATTTCTAACTAGTCTTCCATGTACATGCAATGAGCTTTTACATGGAAGAATGCACAAATCTTGATGTTGAACAGCAATTCGAATTTCGTCACTGTTATTAAATGATGATGAAGCGTAAGGCTGATGAGCATAAATCTCATAGTGGGCTAGAGATTCATCATAGCTCACTCCAGTCTGAATATTTAGTACTTCTTCCATTTTTTATAACACCGACAGTTAAAAAATATATAAATTAATGGTCGCTTCTTCTTCTTTTTCCTCTTCTTTTGTTTTCTTGTATAACCGTAAGGCCTACTTGCTTCAGGAAGAGGGCGTTCTGAGATGTTAGTCTCTTGCGAACTGTTTGAAGAGTGATTGCTTTCTGATATTGTGGTTTACTTACTTATATAACTCCCACCCACTTTACGATTATAAACAATACCCATCACATTGACTTTACGTGTAATCGGATTGTTATAGTTTCTCCTCGAAAATTCACCAAGTTTCCGTCTTGATCAACAATGCGGAGTTGAATATAATGTATTGTCTTTACAGCGATCGGAAGGTAAATGACATGTGATGGCACTTCAACGATCTTATATCCTGGTGGAACTATTGGGAAGAATTCATGAATCGTGTGGACTCTACTCTGAGAGCATTCACCTTGAGAATAGCTACTGGTAAATCTGATGTATGATTCTTATTAGCTTCAAGAACACATGGTGTAAATCCCAAAAGTTGACCAATAGAATCTTTTGGCTTAAAATTAACTTCATGATTACTCTTGATTTCACTACGCAAGGTATTGTTGTTGGGTCTAATAATTATTATAATATCTTTAGTTTCCAAATTCTTTTGTACATATTTTTCAATATCTTCAATTTCATAGCTACCAGCGGGTATAGTTACCACCTCATCACGAATAGAAAATTTATTCTTTCCTACATCAACGTTAGGAATTGAATTGAAAGTGAGTAATTCAACTAGACCTAAAGCATAATTTTTGTTTGTTGAGAGCTCTATTGGTGGAAAATATTCTGCTTCAAGTGCAGATGAGTTGCCTGAAATAGTCAGAGTGAGCGATTCATCTGTGATGATGTCTTTCTGTATACTGATTTCATGCAAGCAATTACTTACACTTATATAGACGATATTTACTCTTTATTTTAAGCTGTCCACATAGAAATTTAAGACATAAATGAACACACTGAAATGTATCATAATCTTGATATCTATCATGATTATATTCTATGAAGCTACCAACACCCAGATACTTGACAAATTCGGAGGGTGGTTCAAGGTTATCAAAACTGTCAAAGTACATTATTTCATTACCGTTCTTTTTAAATGCTACCCAATGTGTTCCAGGGCCGTCTCTATCATCAAGATGAATCATGGCAGACTCATTTTTATAAGAACCATGTCTAGGCTGTTCATTTCTCATAAAAACTCCACGAAAATATGGAATCTTTAGAGTCTTGGCATAATTGAGTATATCAAAATCAGTTAAGGCGCGATGTGATAGCTTCACTGCAATCTAAAACTAACTCCTCCATTGCTCTATTATGACGTTCAGTTTCTTGAAGTTGCTGTTTGGCTGCATTAGAATCATTTACAGCTTTTGCTACACCAGCTGCTCCACCAGCTAGAGCTCCAAGTGCGCTGAGTCCAGCGTAAATTGGAATTAGTGGTAAAATACCACCAACTTTTCATGGTAAAGGTAGAATACGAGGTGCTCTCACCTTATCTCTACCTCCAGCCTTTCTAACAGCTTTCTGAGCGCCCTCAACTATTATTTTTGCCCTACCGGACGCTTCAGTCGAGCCAGGGTCAGCTTTAAGGGCAAGAAATAATTTAATCGTTGGTTTTTAACAAAATTAAAGAAAACTATATTCTTCCTATAAAACTACAATTCTAATTAAAAGCTAAATGAGTGATTTGACTGAATGGTAACAAATGAGAATGATGACTTATTATAAAGGTGTGAGATTTGTGTGCGTGAACGAGCGGGTGTCGGTGCGTAAGTGTGTGTGAACCTAGTCTGTCCCCAGTACCTGTAATTTAGAGCGAACGAATATTGTAGTGACATCGTAACGTAAGTCACGTATCACCGGCGGTTGAGACGGATATTATCTCCTGAGTCCTTCTCTCTCTGATAAACGGTATTACGGAACGGTGCGGAGAGAGAGAGAAAGGCGAGGGAGTTTTTTTTAATTTACTTTTCATTTATTTCGACTTTTAAAACCCCAGGTGTGGTGTCAGACAAGAACGACTCTAGGTTGGATTGACTCCTTGGAATCAATACAACCCTTATCTCCAAGGTTGGCCATGGGGGTGCCCGCTGGTCAGGTATCAGATGATTCCTTTTGGAATGGGAATGTTCGGATGATAATAATCCCCAGGTTCTGGAAATCTTCGCCAGGTTTGATCCAGGATAGGTCGGTGTGAGGGCTGTAGGGGTGCCTGCCAGTCGTACTCCTAGTGGATCTCCCCTGAAGAAGGCGTCAAGGTTGCCTCCTGGTCGCTCTGTTATGGTAGTAGCCCGCTAACAGAGAGATCAGTTGAGTTACGCTGATTTGCAGTCGAGCTGCTCCTCAGCGAACTGATTAAAAATGCCACGATTCGGTGCTTTTAAGCACTTGTAATTACGTAATGACTAGTCGGCGGATGGTAGGGGAAGTCGCCTGGTAGAAATCTCGCCCCGCCCGCTCGGTGACGTGAACTGATAAGAGATAGCGATAGAAGTATAGGAATATGTGACAGGCGACAAGACTGTCTGTCACATCTCCCCCCTACTTCGGAGAGCGAAACAAAGTAAAGCAACGTATAAATATCAAAACCAAAACAAGAAACCACGTGTTTCGGTAAACACGAAATGACAACAAACAGCTGATTTCACTCAATAATATGTGAAAGAGCTGTTTGTAGAATATACAGTTTTAAATAACATGAGAAATGAGAAGTGTGTTTGTAACAGAAAGTGACAAATTGTAAAAGTATTAAGTGACAATATCGTCGTTTTTAAATTTAATTTTCTTACCACCGCCTCCGGGATGATGGCCAAGCTAGTGAGCATCCCCTGCTGGTTAAATCGGAGCTTGTAAGTCTTGCTCCCCACCTTCTCGCGGTGTCGTCGGCTTCCGACTCGTATCTGTAGAACCACCCCGTCTGGCAGGACGTAGGCCAGATGATTAGGCACGGTGGGGAAGGTCTGCAGGGCTTCCTCGGCGCTGGCCTCGTGGTTGACGTCCTCGTGAGAAGGTTCGATGGTGGTGGTGGGAGCAACTTCTGCCATGGGTGTTCTTCTCGGTGGGGGCAGGGCTGCGTGCCTCGGGTTCCTCGTCGACGTTGTTCTGTCGACGATCGGAAAGGCCACCCTCTCTATAGATGTTATGCGCGGCCGGTTGGTAGGGGCCGCGCGTGCAGGGTCTTCGGACCGGTTGATCCCTGCGAAAACCTTTGATGGCCGCGTACGTATACTTTGGACCGCCCGCTCCAGATTCGGGTCGGTCTGGGGTGTAGTCGACATTGTTGCGACTTCCAATCTCCGTCGCGGCCTCGGTTTAGGTGGTGAGGGATCCTGGTTATAGAGGTGGCCGATCTCCCGGTAGCACTCGAAGTTGTAGGCTTCCAAGCTCCTCTCCAGGGCGTTCAGCTCTTCTTGGTTGAATACTAGGTCCATTTCGTCGTACGGTTTCGTAACTAGTAAGCTGATTTTGTGGAATTCATTGTACTTATGGTACTTAATATTGAAAAAGAGGGGGTCAAGAGGACTAGCGGGGGGATATTGCAGTAGAAAGGGATTACTTGTCGGTGTTAGCGTTTGAGTCGCTACGGTACGGAATTAAATCTTTAACGTGAATATTGCGAATCAAATTTCCTTTCTTATCCATTAAGTCGAAAATATTCGAGGTGACTTTTTTAATTACGGAAAACGGTCCCTCGAATTTTTCTGCTAGTTTAGCATTAAAATCTCCTATTTTGATAGATAAGAGATGAGTCCTCTTGAGCACCTCTTTACCCACTTCTGGAGCCCATTTGCGGCGACGAAGATTATAGTGGCCCTGTTGTTTTTGGAAACTTTTAGCTAGGTGACTTCGGGCTAATTGTATTGCTTCGTGGATTTTTCTGATACGGTTCTCAAATTTTTCTTTAGACGGCAGGGCTGTTTCGTGAGCTAGACTTCCTGGTGTTTGTAGTTCCCTGCCGAAATTTAAGTATGCTGGCGAGAATCCTGTGGATGAGCTGGTCGCTGTGTTGTACGCAAACTGAAGTTCTGGAAGGTTGGCGTCCCATGTTTTTTGTGATCTGCTGATGTTTTGGGCTATCATCGTTTTTATAACTCTGTTCGCTCTTTCGACTGGATTACATTGCGGAGTATACGGAGGAGTTAGACGGTGCGCAATGTGCATTTCCAGCAAAAAGGCTTTGAGTTCCTTTCCGACGAATTAGCGGCCATTGTCACATACTACGGTGGCAGGGCATCCATGTCGTAGACAGATTTGGTCTTTGAAGCCTGTGGTAATTGCCTTACTCGTGGCTTTCTTTAAGGGCTTCAATTCGATCCACTTAGTGAATCTGTCCTGCATTACTAGGAGCCAAGTATTTCCTGAGTTAGATCTAGGTAGAGGTCCGATCAGGTCCATTGAAACCATTTCCCACGGTGTTTCGATGTTTGTCGCGTGCATCATATCTGCTGGGGCCTGTTGTTGGGCCTTAATTTTTGACAGCTCTCGAACATGTTGGGTTCCCATCCTAAGCATACCGGGCCAATAGTGATGTCTGGCTAAACGAACGAGAGTTTTAGCTATTCCAAGATGCCCGGCCTTTGGGTCGTTGTGAACTTCGTTGAGAACTCGTTGTTGGTTGGAACGTGGCACGCATATTTTCCACTGCTCGCCTTGATGGTATTCATTGAAATCCAGAGTATGCAATATATGGCGGTATAAACGGTTATTACGGATGCAATACTCTGGGTTTCCCGTCGGATTATCTAAGACGGCCCTATAGCGCTTTTCGTACCAGTCTTTGTTCTTCTTATTGTCCACAGTACAAGTCTCGTAGGGTTGTCTGGAGAGTGTGTCTGCGATTACGTTGTCAGCTCCACGCCGGTATTGGATTTCGAAATCCCATTGGCTCAATTCCATTGCCCATCGAGCTAAGCGTCCAGAAGGGTTATCGATTTTGTCGAGCCATTTTAAAGAGAGATGATCAGTGATGACTACAAAATGGTAGCCCTCAAGGTAGTCTCTCATCTTTCAGATGCCCCATTTTACGGCTAGGCATTCTAGTTCTGTGGCTGAATAATTGCTTTCCGCCTTATTTACGGAACGGCTGGCGTAAGCAATAATTCTCTCTGTCTTTCCGTCACGTTGAGTCAAGACAGCTCCGAGTCCTTCTTTACTGGCGTCTGTTTGAAGAACAAATTCTTTTGTCCAGTCTGGACATGCTAAAATTGGTGCAGATGTCAATCTCTTCTTGAGTTCGTTGAACGCTTCTTGATGTTCATTTGTCCAGTCCCATTGGGCCTTTTTCTTTAATAGTTGATGAAGAGGTGCTGCAACCCTGGAAACATCTTTTATAAAACGTCTGTACCAGGAGATGAGTCCTAGGAACCTTCTTGCTTCTTTAATATTCCTTGGTGGAGAGAGGTTCTGAATTGCAGCTACTTTTTCTGGATCGGTGTGTAGACCTTGCTCGTCAACAACGTGACCCAGATATTGTAATTTTGGTCTAAAGAAATGGCACTTGTCTGGATTTGGCCTTAGTTTTGCCTCGTATAGTCTGTCAAAGATTTTCTTGAGCATTGACATGTGTTCTTCAAAGGTTCCTGTGCAGACGACGATGTCGTCTAAGTATGCGAAAGCCTGTGGAGCCATGTCTGGTGTTATGATGCGGTCCAAGAGTCTTTGGAAAGTTGATGGTGCTGTGTGTAGGCCAAAAGGCATTACATTAAATTCGCAGAGTCCTCTTCCAGGTACGGTGAAAGCTGTTAAAGGCTTACTTTCCTCGGTTAGTGGTACGTGCCAATAACCGTTTTTAAGGTCGATGGAAGAGAGGTATCTTGCTCCTCGAAGTTTATCCAAAATAGCGTTGATTTGATGGTCGGATGATGTTGTCTGCAATCATTTCATTGACCTCCTTGTCAATGATTTCTTGGATTGCTGGGTTTCTTGGCCGATAGCGTTGTTTAAGTGGAGTTGTATCAGTAAGCCGAATTTCATGTTTTGCTAACGGTGTTACGCCTTTTACGGCAGTAAGGCGTTTAATTTGATCCTCTATAAATTTTGTAGCGATCTTTTGTTCTTGGGGCTTTAGATGGCTCATAGGTATGGGCCCTTCGACGGAACAAGTCTCTCGAAAATAATTACGGAACGGAGGAAAGACTTGTTGTTTATTAAGGCGTATTTCTAGGCCCAAGAGTGACAAAAGATCTACGCCTAGGAGGATCTCGTAATTCAAATTATGTAAAATTGAAACTTCGGCATTTATAGTTTTTCCCATTGCGGAAAGTTGACCGGAAAGGCATTTTCCAAGGGGTGTCTCGGTACCGTCAGCCATTACTGCGATTGTGTCGCCTTCTCGTTGTGTTCAACCCTGTGTCAGGAAACGTTCGGCCGTTAGCTTGTCTACGTAAGAGCAGACGGATCCAGGGTCGACTAGGGCTTTGAAGATGAATAAGCCGATGTATACGTCTATGAATATCCGTGGCTCATCGGGTGGTGGTACGTAGGGGGCCGGGGTTGAGCCTAGCGTGGCCCGGCCCCAGTTGCGTTTCCCGGCTTTGGGCAAGGGCAATCCTTCGTAAGTACCCCGTCTTTCCCACATTGAGAACAGAATCATTTTGCTGCGTTTTGGCAGAAACGTCTGGCGTGGCCTCCCTGTTTACAACGCCAACAAACTGCACGAGGATCGTAGGTTGGAGAAACATTAGCGGTGTGTTGTCTCTGTGGCCTAAATGTAACTCTTTGGTCGTTACGAGACTCTCTATTTTGTTGATCCTGGGCTTCCTGGATCTCCTCAACCCTTCGGATTAATTCATCCGGCGTATTTACGTCGGTACGGCGGATAAACAATCTGAGTCCTGGTTTCATGTTGTAATATAGGGTCTCCATAGTCTTATCTGGAGAAAATCCTCCTCGACGTCTGGTAAGAGTTAGCAGTGACGTTACGAAGTCCCTTATTCCTTCGTTTGACCCTTGATGTCTGTTATAAATTTGTTGGTCTAATTGTTATAATTTTTTTCTGCATTTTTTTGTGGACCATCAAATTGTGGTAAAACAAATGCACTGCTTTCTCTAATTATGCTCCCAAATGGTCTCAGATTTGAAAATATTTATCTCTACTCAAAATCTCTTCATCAGCCCAAGTATAAATTCTTGGAAAAAGTACTAAAAAATGTAGACGGTGTAGAATATTTTCCATTAAGTGAACATGAACAAGTAGTATCACCTGATAAAGCTAAGCCCAATTCTATCTCTATATTTGATGACATTGCTTGCGAGATGCAAGACAATGTGAGAGCTTTCTTCTGCATGGGTAGACATGTCAGTGTTGTCTGTTTTTACCTATGTCAGATTCATGCTCGTATTCCTAAACATTTAGTTACATATAATGTTAATTTATTAGTTCTTTTTCGACAAGATGATAAAAATCTTAAACAGGTGTATGAAGATCATGTAAATACTCATATGACATACAATAAGTTTGGAAATTTATGCTCAGCATGTTGTAATGAAGATAAATACGGATTCTTAGTTATTGATAAAGATAGTAATTTAAATCAAGGTAGATATAGAAGAGGATTCGATTGTTTCATTATTCTATAAATATAAGAGTTTGATTGAGAATAAATTTAGTTTAATCTGAGACATTGAGACTTAACATGTTTCGAAAACACCGAATGCTAAAGATGGGTAAAGCGGCTACGGAAAGTCTTTTTTGAATGAGGCCTTTAAACCTCTAGTTACACCACTGCAAAAATTAGTAGATGTATCTGATGTATCAATAAATAAAAATAAATTTATTATTGGAAAGGAAGAAAAACGAGAAAATGTAGAAGATAATGATGATTTTTCTTTCACGACTGACGTTGCTGATGATGAAGAAGAATACGATACTCCTCATGATACAACTATGATTGACAAAAGTTTTGAAGAAAATCTTGAACCTTCTGAAAATTATGACAAGTTAACTAATAAATTTCTCTTTCTACTGAATAAGAATAGGAAAAAATATTTGGATACAATATATGGTGTTCGCAAACTTAGTAATGGATCGTTCATGATTGGTGACACACCTGTAAGTTTTGAAGGTCAATACATCAATGTTGGTAATAAGAGTGATGTGAAAAACAATGGCTTGTTTGAACTTTTATGAAAAAAAAAAACCTAATAAAACATTCATCAGTGAAGATGATCTGGACAAATATAAAGAAATTCTTATTGATACTAATGCACATAAGAAAAATTATAGTTCATCTGAACCGATACGTTCTGATAAAAGTTTCAAATATAAGAATATTATTGAAAAACTCTTTCCCTACCAAGAATCATTAAAAGAACGACGGTCAAGCAAAAGAGGAAGTTCATTAAAAAAGAATAAACAAAAAAAGTACTCTTTGCCCCAATTCATGATGGTGCCAGAAAATCAAAAGCCTGACTACATTTATTGGGATGATCCTAATGAACTAGTTGACCGTCTTCGTCTGCTCATGGCATCTCAATTAGTAGGAAATCCGAGTCATAATAATGAAATAATGTCCATTATTGAGGAATTACGTGAAGCTAAAATCATATATTAAGAGAGTACAACTGATTATAACTTCAGTATCAAAATGAGCATTGACGTGTTTGGACGTCCACTAAAACGGACTTGTTCATCATCCAGTCGTGGACCTCCTGGTATAGGTTTTAATATTACCTCAAAAGGTAATTTCGACATCAATAAAAAAAGACTTTGTAACGTGGAAGACGCTGAAAATCAATACGACGCAGTTAATTTAAGACTTGTACAACGTATTGTTCAAAGTGAGATCCGAAATCTCTATCAGGTTACGACATCTATACGTAATGAAATTGATAATAAAAATATTTTGATGCGAATTCTTGTAGAATTAATCAACGAGAAAATTAAGAATCTTCAAATTGATACTCAACAAGAGTTATCATTTCGCCACGCTGAGTTCATTGATAAACTAGACGCTCGATTGATTGCACTTGAAAATGGATGCAAAGAAAGTGACAGTAGTCACAGAGTTGCATAAGCCAGCAAGAAAAAATTATCCACGTCGTCGTGTGATAATGCGTGGTATAGATGATACCTGGCAAGCTGATTTAGTTGAAATGATTCCATATTCTCGAGAATATAAGAGTTTCAAATACTTGCTTACAGTGATAGATATATTTTCCAAATATGCCTAGGCTGTTCCTATCAAGACTAAAAGTGGAGAAGGTGTTACTCAAGCTATGAAATCTATTTTTGTGCAAGGACGAGTTCCAAAAAATTTACATACTGATCAAGGCAAAAAGTTTTACAACACACAATTTAAGACACTGATGCAGCAATATAACATCAAACTGTATTCAACTTACAGTAATCTAAAAGCATCAATTGTTGAATGATTCAATCGTACACTCAAGAATTTAATGTGGCCTCAATTCATTTTGCAAGGAGATTATAAATGGATAGAAATCTTGCCCAGTCTCATTTCCAAATACAACAATAAGAAACATCGAACTATTGGTATGAAACCAATAGATGTTGGGAATGAAGATCAAAAGGAACTTTTGCAACGCTTCTCCAAACAAAGAAAAATTCCTTCAAGAAAGACAAAGTTCAAAGTTGGTGACAAAGTTCAAATAAGCAAGTATAAGAACGTATTTGAGAAAGGATATACACCGAATTAATGTTAAAGTAATGTTAAAAACTAATGTAATTAGGTGTATAGAGTTCAATAAATATATAAATACAGAAAAAAAATATCAATATCATTTTATTTTACAATATATACATAGACCTAAGATGCTACAATGACCCCACGCCAGGATATCTGTACTTTCCGGTAAAAGATACCGTTTGTCATCAAAAGAGCTCAATGCTATCTTAGTCTGCTTCACTGTCTGTAGATTATGAAGACGAGATCTAATAAAGTATTGAGCCCTTGTTTGACTTTGAGTATTTCGGAGACAATGTACATAATCATCAAAAGTAATCGTCTTCTTTACTACGCCTGCTTTCACACCTTTCGCTTTCTTTATAAAATCTTCACCATTCACGCGAATGCTATACATTTTAATGCGCATGCCAACGAACTCTGTAACAATTTTACCGCTGCACTCATCTTTCATGAGGCCTAATATTTTACTGTTGACTTGTGGAAAACCGTACTCATTATCTACAGGATAATCAGAGGTATCAAAGTTATGGATATCTTCTTTCATATCCGCATATATATCAGCGCATTTAACTTCGTAAACCAAACTATCAGTGTCGGTGTACAGTAATTTACATTGCTTACGATACTTCTTAATCATATAAGCATAATGGAAATCGTAGATTAAGGTTTTCGATACATCCAGCACACATAGTCCAACATAAATAGGTTTGTTCATCAAAATCTCAGTTTTCCTAAGTTCCACAGCCACTAAATTTTGATCAAATATTGTCCGGCTGTGGAAATTAGGTTTTGAAACTAAGGCTTCTGCTCCATATCTACCCTCCCACATTGTCACAAGTTTGATGTTTACATGTTTTCGTACGTTCTCCATTGTCTTTCCGTACACTGCATTATTCATTAGCTTAAACAAATTTTTCTCAAATTCATTTTCGGCATTCGTTCTCATGGCTGTATTAAAATCAATATACATCTTAAGCCAAGGAGACTGATTGAATTTGAGAACGCAATGGATTTTAACTAGCTGGAGACCGTTCTCCAGGGCTTGTTTCAGTGCACGGTAATGAATAACGTACTTACGTTTCGGTAAAAGGGTAGTTAGGAGATTATCATGCTTTGACCCTGGCGATTTCGAGTGTTCAGGGCACAAAGCAAAATCAGAATGAGTATCATGTACTTCTTCAGGGTAATCTAGATCTACTTCTAAAATATAGCCAACGGGTGCATCATCTGGAACATTAAAGTTAAAATTATTATCAACGTTTGAAATCCACTCGAAACCACCAAATGGAAGCGCATGAATCATACCCCAACCATAAAGGTTGTTTGCGTCAAAGTATACTATATAAGTGATTTCCTCATTGTCATTAAAAGCTTCCATGTAAGGGTTATTGGCTTTGGCATAATGATTGGAGCATTGACTAACTCCGCCTCTTATACCAAGCTCAATAAACATTACTTTATCAATTTCAGTGAGGAGTTCTAACTATATTTTAGTATACTTTAACATTGCGTCCCTTGTTAAACCAGGAGTCATATAATAATGTGCTGGATCTAGACCATATGCTACCAGACACTGGTCTCTAAAATTTTCAAAAATATCCGCAAGTAACAATATATCTGTCTGCATATACAAGTATACATAATCACCAAGATTTTTACAATCAAACTCAGACCACACTCGCTGCACATGCTCATAATCGGCGTCGGATACAGTTGAATCATCCAATCTACTATAAAATCTTTCTTTTGATGGTAGTTGCGTCTAATTGAGTTTTTCCTTAGAGTCAAAGTACTCATAAGGGAAAACTCCTTTGCGTGTAAGCAATTGAATTTTTGCAATACTAAAATTTAAGAATACAGAGCTGACAATCTTATACTCACAAAGATACGACGCTAACTTATCTAACGATGATGCCATAAATCGGAATGAGTCTATGAAACGGAATTTGATCAGATTCCCTTTTACATTCTTCGTAAAACTTATATATTTCTCTATGGTGAAAGGGGGGAGATCAATTCGTCCTTCAAACTCTATAGCAATCGCCTTAATTATAAAATGAGCGTCATACCCGCTAAGATTATGAAAGACAACAGGAATGGTTCGCGAATCTTGATAATTTACATTACAATTTTTATGCGCAGGTCCATGATACTTCCCTGTTAGATGAAAACGGTCTCTTACCTTTTTATCACCAAGACCAAATGTGCTCTCACATATATGGCAAACCGTTGCATCTCTGAAGCTTCTCTTTTGGTCAGGAGTCAAGTTCTCCATTGGTATAGGGCACATAAATACCGTTTCAGCGTCCTCTGTGAATTGCTGTAGCTCTTTAGCAAACCACTTTGCTGGATTCTCTTCTTTTCCAGGTGAAGCTTTGTATACAGATAATAAATCATCGTATGAGCACTTTAGATAATAACCAATACTTAGTAGTTTATGGTTTTGTATCACTTTGGTGTTGTTTTTGGTTCTTGAGATTCATCCGCAGGAATCAATAAGCTATCACAGTCTGCATAAATGATGAATGGTACTTTTTCCTTATTGTTAAAATTTTTAAATATAACAATGTTATTCTTATCACACTCTGGTAAAATAATTCTAGTATGATTTAAGATCTTACAGTTGTCCTCATGAATCAGCAACTTACGTTCATCTTCGAAATAATGCAAGCATCGATCACATATTAACTTTTTACCTTCATGTTTTGACAATTGTGAACCTATTACTCTATACAGTCTTTTGATCCAGACATAGTGGTATTCGAAGGGAGTATTAGGTGCATCATCACCTTCTTCTTCTTCTTCACTTAAATTCTCATCTATGTAATGATCTTCAATACGCAGAAGATTTATATGTCGCTCTCTTTTTTGTGATGTAAGACATAGAGGAGAAACAGAAAACTTATTATTTTTTAGAAGAAGACCGTATACTTATACCGTATATTTATAGAAATATCATTCTGCGCCTCAAATTTTGGAATATCTGAGAATGCTACAGGAAACTCAATTCCTGTAAAAGCAAGCACTTCTTCATAATGTCGGTATTTGGAGACACGATGTGAATCTTTTTCAGTCGGATACAGTGCCGATAGGATTGCCCATTTAAAACATTGATTATCACCATTTTGTACATTAATACAAGCTTTCTTTCTTTTAACAGATGCAGGTAAATCTATGTAAGAACTCGCACGCATTGGATTATATTTATTTATATTAATGTTTAATCTATGTATCCAATGTAACTTCCAACCAGAATCTTGTTCTTCAAAATCTTCAACGGTAATTAGAGTCGGTTGTTTCACGTGATCATTATACCAGTCATCTAACAGGGTTGTAGGAAAAATTTCCTTAGATTCAGTGGCAAAAGTCTTTAAATCAATCTCTTCTTTACCATCTTTAAATACTCTTCTAAATTTTGCAGCAAATACTGTGTAAACTTTTAATGGACCAAACCTGTTTAGAGACTTTTTTATACGCTCTTCGAATAAAACATAGGCATCATCGAGAAATGCATTAATATCCTTATGATCTATGTTTATAATAATACCCGTTTGCAGACGACAATTAAAAGCTACATCACTGTCTAGCCATCTCACACTATCATTAGGTTTTCGCATACCCTCATCTCGCTTTAATAGTACATCAAACTGACAGTGTAAATATTCAATTTGATGTATCAAATTCATACATCTTTGTTTCTTCAGAAGTTGACAGATGCAACGTTCTTAAAAGCTTTCTTAAAATACATAAATGTTTATTACATTTATTCAACCATTCAAAAGCGTTGATAGTTTTATCTTCATACTCCATTATTCTCGTAGATACAAGCGCTCCCTCTATAATCTGTATGAGTGTGGTAGATTCCTCACACAACTCAACAAATTCTTCATTAGGAATGCGCCGTCGAGATTTCCTCTCAGTTGTTTCCTTCGGCATGGCTAAAAATCTGAAATAGAAAAAGAAAATTTAAAGAGAACGAAGAACTCAGGACGACTCTGCTGCATCTGAAACAGAAAAAACTGACTTACACGGCTCGCGGGCCACCTTATATACCCAGTCCGCTACCCCCACTACTGTTCCACCCCACTAGTAGATTTTGAATTGTAATTGGAGTTAGCATTAGATTTAGAATTAAAGTTAAAGTTGCAGCTTGATTTTGAATTAGAATTTAAGCCTGGCTTGGATTTAGATAGAGATTCTGTAGATTTGACATCGTTATTATTTTAATTTTTCTTTATTGTTCGATAATGTCTATGGGATTTTGAGATAATATGTCTGCATTGACGTTTGTTTTTCCTGCTTATAGACAACTTGTAAATGATATTTAGCTAATTTAGCTTCTATCTTATTACTCTTGAACAAGGATTTTTGCAATTTTGAAACCATAGTTCTGGTTTATGAACAGTAACGAATGTAAACTGCTTACCATAAACATAAGGTTTGAAATTTTGTACAAAAAACACTATATAGCTTCAGTTTTTTTTTATTGATGTAATTTTTCTTTTCATTATTGTTTATGTTATTTTAATAGTTGACTTAAAGGCGCGGCAATTAAAGCTTAGAATTTTTACTGGTTCGTATTTTATCTGAACATATAATTGATGTTATTTTTTCAGCAACAATTGGTATAATAAAAAAAAGTATTCTCTGCTTCCGCTGGGAATCGAACCCAGATCTTCAGATGATTGGAATTAGTTGAATTTTTTTTTTGAGAATAGTTTAGAGACAATTTTTGAATAATTGTTAAATTATTGTCTCTAAAAATTATATTTATCATTAAATTAAAGTTTGATTGTGGATTTTGATTATTTGATATTTGTTCAATGAGACTACTACATTCGGATACTACGTGACCATATTTATTACAAAATTGACATTGTGGGTTTTCATTTTTAGTATGATGTATTTTATTATTTAATTTAGATAATTCTCCTAAAGAAGTTTGTGGAGTACTACGCGTTTCTTTTCTAATTTCCTTATTTGTTGCTAGTCTTCTTTCTATTTCTATCGCCCTGGTTGTTAATTCCGAAAATGTTTCTGCTGTTCTTATTCTTATTTCTAGTTCTGGTTTGAGACCTCTAATGAAATGATCAATTGCGAATTTCTCTATTTCTTTTTCGAATTGTTTACTAGCTACACCATGATTATTTAGGTTATGAGCATCAACTATTCTATGTGTAATTTCTTTTATTCTAGAAGCGTATGAAATTACATTTTCATTTTCTAACATATAGATGTTACCGAGTTCGCCTTGTAATTGATAAACTGTTTTTCTGGGTGCGTAAACTGCTTTGAGTTTATTTATTATTTTTTCTATAGAATTGAATGTATAACCGTGAATGCATTTTCTAGCTTCTCTTGTTATTTTGATCTAAGTAACTTTACTAAGTTTACTTGAGCTTCATTATTAGGTAGCATTGATCTAGCTTCATAACACGCTTCTTCGAAATGTGAAAAATGTTCCGTCGAACACTGGAACTACTTCGAGTGCGTCTCGAAGTGAGACTTGTTGGCTGTTAGGTAAATTATTCATTTCTAATTCTTTATTATTTTTTTATAAACAAATTTAAAAATGTTGGATATTTTATTACAAAATTCAGGGTATTATATGTACAATTTTGATATATTTATTTTCTTTTCAGTTTGTTTCATGTCTGAGTTAAAAGATTTGATCTAGGGAAGTGAGGTAGTATCTCGCCTGTAACTACCAAGTAACCAGCTACAAAGCTAGTACACAAGGTCTTAGAAAGGGAAAGATATAAGCTGCTAAGCTGTTTTCTCCTCTTGCATGAGTCGCTAAAATTCAAAACCGAATAAAAATTTATAAAATTTAGGATTTTATGATTTGTTATGAAAAAATTTCATTATTTAAGAAGGATAACGAAAAACCACCAAGTAACCAGCTACAAAGCTAGTACACAAGGTCTGAGAGATGGAAAGGATATAAGCTACTGTAGTGACCTTCGTTCCCACGCTAAGAATTCAAGGTTTTTCAGAATTTGGTTTTTACAGCACTTTAAGATTTTTACTGCAGACTAAAGTTTTATATGCATTTTTCGGATTTAGATTTAAGTGCACATCTGCTAATCTTTCCTATTAATCCTTCTTGTTAAACTTGCAGACTAAATTAGTTTATTACTGCACCGCAATAAAATCTTCTCTCCTGCCGGAAAAGCCTTACCAGGTACTAAACGTTATTGTCGCCAGACCATTATTGTATATTGATTTTTAGACAGACTGATCGAGAGATCACCCTCTAGAGACTTCACCGGCAGGTCAGAGAAATCAGTCTTTCCTTCACCTTCTTAGTGTACACCTCGTTAGGAAATCTCTCTTAAAAAAAATAAACTTATACTTAACTCAACAAACGAATTTATATATTTTATTTCTTTGTACACACCCACAAA
>UCOH01006403.1:0-52940 GCA_900474275.1 Synergus japonicus
TATAAGAATCGCGCGAAATATTCAAATCATTAAAATAACCAATTTCTTGAATTTCATTCAATTTGCAGATCCAAATAGAAATAAATTACTATTATAATCTATTCTATTATAATATAATCCTAATATTAACATTATTAATATATATAATGGTATTAATATTAATATTCTCCACCTGAAAAACCTAACCTCAACATCAAAACGCATCGAAATAGTAAAATCGATCATTTCTTCAATTTCACATGTGAATCGAGGAGATGAGGAGAGGAGGAGAGGAGGAGATATAAATAGACCGCCCGAAGCTTTCCGAAGGCAATCGTACATCTTCGGCTTTTCAAATTCAGAAGAGGAGAAATTGCTGCGCGCGCAATCATTACGGTCTCCTACTATTTTCACACGGACATAGCCTCTTCATTGTGTGCGAGGGCATCTGATTTCAGATCTGGGCACACTGGTTGGTACTTTGTGCTCCATCTATAATATTCTTACCTGCACATTTCTTGTATGTACAATTGTACCACGAAGGAATAGTATACCTATTTATTTACATATTTATTTATTTACAATTTACATATTTCGTGAATTGTACATATCTGGTACATACGGTACACAGTTGTTACATACATCCATGATTGCGGAAGATATTAGATTTTGAGGTTATAGTTCGATATATGTATACCGCTTTTATGCAAAAAGAAAAGGATCGGTAAAAAATATTGAAATTTCCAGGATTGATAGTATATATGAAATAAGTACTATATTTGATTTCTTATATAGGATTATGCATCTAACATTTCATCTGAATATCCTTCAGTATTCGTATTAATATAAAAAATTGTAACCTATATTCATTTATAATCTAGAAATTTTTTGTTGATTCCCATACATTTTCATATATGTTCTCAGAAGCTAAAAAATGCAAAATCTCGAAGAAAATACTGATACGCCCATCAGCCGTACTCCGATAGTATCAGATTTTGCAAAAAGTAGTAAGTTTAATATTCTCTGTATTATAAATTCTGAATAATCTGAACATTTCTAATGTAAACTATTTCACTAAAAATTCACTGGTTTTTTGGTTGAAAATTCAACAATTAAAAAATTTTAACCATTTGTATAGAATCTTCATCACAATATGGCAGAGGACCTCAAAAGAGACATCTACCTAATCAAGAAAACTTTCAAGAAAAGCGAATGAAATTTCACGTTGGCAAACGTCTCAGAGAAGTGGATGTGGGTATTACAGAATATTATTTTGATCATGAAGGATTTTCAGGTACTATTAAGGAAAGATATAGCGATTTCCACGTTCACGAGATAGCTCCTGATGGTGCAATTGCAAAACTCAGTAATCAAGATCTCCCTCCGGAATTAAAAGACCTTGAAGATCTAGAAAAAATTCATGAAAGTATTCCGGAAGATGTGCAAAAACAAATTCAACTGCTATCAGAGGATGCAACCGTTTCTTCAGTGCAAATTGACGTGACAGATATGAGTAAAGAACATCGTAGATCTATTCATGTTGTGGCTAAAACGATTCCAAATGTTAATAGTCGAACGGAAACAAGCGAGGGGAAGAAAATGATTATTATATCAAAAGTAAAGCGCCAGGCAGGTACATTGTCAGAATATCTTTTAACTTACCTATCTTTTTGATAATTTATTATTATTATTACATTCTCATCAGAGAGAATGTATTATTATCTTTTAAATCTCTAGCTTTATTTTCGTTGAAAATAAACTTTTTTTGTTGGAAAGTAAATTCGTATCTCATATACAAATCTAAATATTTTTATATTTCCACTAGATTCCCGGTCACAGAAAGATCGCCGAGTTGATTGGTCACAACGAGGTGGGGACTACTGTCATTTTATCTTGCATAAAATAAATATAGACACAATTGATGCATTAAATCGAATGACTAGTTTTTTGCGCCTTAGAGTTAATTCTTTCTCTTACGCTGGTACAAAAGATCGACGTGCAAAAACCACCCAATGGGTGAGTATTAAGAAAATTGATCCTAAGGACATTCTTCGTGCAGCAAAATCCGTCAGAGGTATGTTTGTGGGAAATTTCAAATTTGACACATCACCACTCAAGTTAGGAATGCTACGTGGAAATCAATTCACTATTGTGCTAAGGAATGTTGTAAACGATAATGAAAAAATTGAAAAAGCTATGACTTCATTAAGGGATAATGGATTCATTAACTATTTCGGCTTGCAACGATTTGGTAACATAGCAGATATTCCTACACATGACATTGGTAGAGCTCTTTTGCAGGGTAAGTGCAAAATATAAAAAATAACTTAAAAAGAAGTATTTTTAAGCTGAGTTTTTACATTTCGGCTTTTTTTTAGTTCAGCATTGCTAGCCTATTTCGCGGACTTGACTTAAAACTAATGAACATTTTTAATCACTTAGGTCAGTGGGAAGAAGCAATAAACTTAATATTGAAGCCAAGAGAATTCGAGCAAGACAAGCGATTAGAAGAAGCTAGAAAAATTTATAATCAAACCGGAGACGCAAAAGCTGCATACAAGAAAATTGACAGGAGTGATAAAATCGAAGCAAAAGTTCTCTGGGCATTGCACCAACATGGAAAGAATAATCTGCAGGCAGTATTAAGTGCTGTTTCTAGAAATGTCATCCTCATGTATCTTCACGCATATCAAAGCTTCGTGTGGAATCAAGTAGTTTCAAAAAGAATCAGAGAATATGGGAAAATCCCAATTGTCGGTGATTTGGTATATGAAGATTCCAATGCTGATGAAATTATTGAAACAAGTTGCTTGGATAAGTCAGATTCCTCTGAGGAAAGCCTTACGGCAGAAATTGAGACGCAAAATAATTTACCGAAAGTTAAAATTTTAAAAGAGGAGGATCTGAAAAAATACTGTTTAGCAGACGTAATTATGCCACAACCTGGATGGAAAGTTACGTACCCTCTATACGCCTTGTCTTGGTACGAAGAATTTCTAGGGAAAGATGGATTGACGACCAATTTGCAACAAAATAATAAGTAAGTTTTCACCTGTTATTATATTTTCAGGGTACATATGTACGTATTAACGGGGAAAACCAGAATATTACATCTCTTGAAATCTGTTTAATTCCATAACAACCCACTAAATTTCTTTAAAAATCTTTGCAATATTTGTAATTCCAGGTAATTCTTTACAATGTTTAAAAACTTTTAATATTTTTTTGTTGCAGAAAGTACACGCTAGGTGGATCTTATAGAAAAATTATACAAGTTCCACTTGATTTGACTTGGAAAATCACATATTACAATGAATCAAGTGATGATTTGGTGGCCTCCGACATCGACCAAATAAGAGCGACACAATCATTTAAAAGTTTACAAGGTAATAGATTTTTAAAATATAAATGAACGTCCATCTGACTGTTCCCAAGGAGTGAGGGGTGAAAAAGTGGTGGAGATGGTATATGGAGCCATCCATATACCATCCATATGGTATATGGATGGCTCCTTTTCTAATGTTTATTTTATCGAAATTCATTCCTATTCTTTCGATTTATCCTGAATTCTTTTAAACTCACTTTAGATTCTCCTCAATTCATTGAAGTTATTCTCAATTCTTTTTATTTCTCTATAAAGTCTTGTAAAAAGTATACTGCATTTTAATCTTAATTTTATAGATGGAAAATACAAGGCACTAATCATAGAAATGAAGCTGCCTTCATCTACATATGCCACAATGGCACTACGTGAAGTCTTGAAGTCCGATACATCCACTGAATCTCAAGCAGCACAATCTTTACAATCTGCCATAAATCAGGAATCTGAAAGAAATGAAATTTGTTCACTCGAGATAATGACTAACAAGATGAACGAAAACGATCAAAATTCGGCAGAGAAGAAAGATCCAACTAAATTAACGTGTGAATAACAAGATTACATATTTCAATTTCTCTGCACATTTTTCACTCGAAATTTGTATATTCTCAAATAAAAAGGATTAAAGAGCTTTTATTATTCGTAGTGTTAATCAAACTTTTTAAAATAATAAGTTGTTGATATTATAACAGTAAACTTGACGATAATTTAATTTATGAACCTATATTTTAATTAATTATAATTTTTATAGTGAAAAAACTAAATAGATAAAACATTAATGGGTATGCTTGAAAAATAACTACACAGTGCTAAAAAAATGCAATGGGCATTTCCATGCGTCATGCATGGCAGATGAACTGCAGTAGATAATTATGCACAATCATCCGTGCCTCACATAAGGTAATGACCCAGTCCAGTTTTAAATGGCAATTAATGGCTTTTTATTCGGAGACTATGTACAGATGCTTCGTAGTGATACATAGTGAATATATACACAAAGGTATGTAAATTTGTCGTTACGTATCGGTATAATCGAATCCGATCGTTTTACTTAAAATATTAAAGTAAAATGTTGATCATCGTAGTCAACTTTGTAAAAAAAAAGAAAAAACAGTTAAGAATATATACTAAAAATTTACTCTGTACAGTTACATATGTACAAACTTCGTAAAATACAGAGTTACTTCACTAATTCCGAGATCAAGGGCTAAAAAAAAATTGTTCGCGTTAAAACACTTTATCGTTGTTTCGTAAGAAAAATACTTTCTTATTACGTTTATAGACGATTATAATAACAAATATTGTATAGATGTTAAAAGTTTACGTAACAATCACTTTGATATACTATAGAGCTAAGGAGGGAAGGTTAAAAGTGAAATTAAAAATGCCATAATGGAATAAAGATAAAAATAAAAGCGCTCCTTCAAGGCAATTTTGAGCTTCACCTCCTTTTCGCTTTGTAAATTTTAGTTGTCCAAAGGTTCGTCGTAGGTTCTAGTTTTCTTTAGAATATTTTTTGTCATTTTTAATTGTTGCGTAATGGCTTCTTCGACGTTCTTCTTGCTTTTATTTGAAGCTGAAAGGTGTTCAAAGGTTTTCTCCAAGGCTCTTCGAGTCTTCATCAATCTCTTCTTCAACGCCTCGTTTTCTTGCCTCAGCGTTTCCATTTCGTCCAGATCTATGCAAAAAGAAAGAAGGATTTATTTTTAATTTAAAATTTCATTATTTTGCCAATTGGAAAGCAATTTCAATTTCAGTATGTAAAATTAATTGAAAAATTTACAACTTATTAATATTATTCACTCTGTCTCTACAAGGACATTTTGTGTTGGAAAACTTAGTTTCTGGATTATAAATTACAGATAAAACTTTCCAATAGACATTAAACTTTGAATAATGGTTATTTAGCAAAGCTCGTTTAAAATTGAAAGAATATTAATAACTGCAACGTTCCAAACGTAATTTTCTTTACAAATAATAGGATGATGATAAGTGAAGACGAACTTTTAATTTGTTAGTAAATAGATGAATTATTTTCAGGAAGACTGCCAACGTAATTTACTTATTTGTGTATATTTTGAATGAATTTCCATTTTCCAGGATCATATAATTTAGAATACGTTATTTGTTTTTGTTAAAATCGATTACGTTCAGTGAAAAGACATAAAAACTATAATGAGTGCGTGCCAAAAGCTCTATATCGAACTCAACTGTTTGTAATACATACTATAGTTATGCCCACCTATAAAAAACGAACAAAAAATATTTTTAATTAGCAGATTCAGATTCTCGAATTTATCGTGCGAACAACTTTCTAAAACTCTCAAAATGCTTTTGAGAATTTCTAATTTTCTTATTTTAGATTTCTAAACGTTTTTCACTTACTTTCTATTGCTAGCGGGCTCTCTTTTCTTAATTCTCGCAGTCTTTGATTACTATTGCTGTTCTCATCATCGCTGAGCAGATTGTTCATGGACTCTGTTATTTTTAGAGTGTCTTTCAACGGCCTCGTGGTTGTCATAGCCGCATCACTTTCGATTCCTAGGTCGGGGGAACAACTCGATTTGCTTCGACCAGTCGACGTCGGATAATTTAGTGGTAGCCAATATTGAGAACCCTGAAATAGAATTTTCTATTTTAGACTCTGGTTTCATTTTTCTTAAAATGTGATACATAGTTTAATACATGAAATTCAATATAATGGAACTTAGAGATGATAGACTTAGACTTACGTTATAAGAATGATATTCCTGAATAATATCATCACAAGTTTGCTTCAAGATAGATTCTGTAGGCACAGAAGAGACGCCACTCGAACTCGGCGCAGAATCACTAGTTTCGCAAACCACTACATGCCTTCTGAGTTGTTTATTCACGGCTTCAAGTTCCTGCATTCTCGCTCTGTGAGAGTCGTTGATCTGATTTAGATCGGTAACCTCTTTATTGAACTTATCTTGAAGAGTTCTAACAGTTGTATCGTATCTACCCTCCGACTTCCTCACTTCCTGTTCTAGCCTTAATTTTTCGTTTGTTAGTTTCGTATTTTCTACAAGAATTTGACTATGCAGAAGAGTGAGGTGATCCAACTCTTTTGTGAGTTTCGAAATGGTCAATTTGGCCACTTCACTATCTTCTTCCAGTTTCTTTATCCTCAACCTCAGCTGGAAAAAAAAATTAGGAAAAGTTTAATAAAGTGAGATTATTTTAATTTCATAAGAAGCTTTAAGTTTATGGAAATTTGATTTAATTACCATGTCGTTTTCCCTATTGAGGGTTACACGCATTTCAGCTGCTTTCCTTTCCGCGTTTTCTTTGTACTGTAATAATTCAGCCTTCTGCTTTTTCATTTCAGCAGCCATGTCTTCGACATCTACTATCTTCTTCTCCAATTGTGCTTTTCGCACACTGTTTTGTTTGCTCTCTCTTTTTAGTGTTTGACACTCATGTATCCTTTTTTCCAGGGAGGATTGTAGTTTTTCACAGAACTTCTGAGATTTTTCAAGCTTCGTGATCAAAGGCGCTAATTTGTCATCGATAGTCTGCAAGACAAATCATAATCATTTATTATTGTCATAAGTACTGATAATTCTATTACAAGAAATATTTCACTTTATATTATATTTATAATAAATTGAATTAATACTCACGCTATCGAAAGAAATCTTGGTAACCAAATCGTTTCTTAAAGCGTTGAGTTCCGTAAATAAAAGATTATTAGTTTCTTTTAATTCTTGAATGTGATTACTGGTATCCACGTCATTCAAATCGCTCTGGTATGTTTTATGGTATGGAACGAAATCCAAGGAATCCTCAGAGTCGCTACAAGTTTTTGTGTATTTGGAGAACCTCGATCGATTTGAAGACTTTTGTTGAGTCTCTTGTAATCCGATTCTGGCCAAAGAGACAGTCCTGTCGGGTTCTGAAAAGGCTTCTGAATCTGACAGCGAACAAGCTTGATTTTTTATGTAATCCAGGATGTTCTCAGATCTACTTTTTCTCACGTCTCCATCCATTTTTGTTTTTTGCAGAGCACTTCTTTCAAATATTTCGTTCATCGACATACCTTCCAATGCGAGGACGAAATCATCGGACAGGATTTTAGAACTAAGGAGTACATCCAGGACAATCTTTTTATGCTCGTTGCTGATTGTGTCGGAGTGATCAGTGTTTTTCAAAGTGTCTTTCATGAACTTGACGAGGTCCTAAAAATTAACTGATATTTACGAATGCTTCACCATTTTAAATTGAACGACTTTCAAGATTTCTAATTTGCTAATAATTTGTTTCTTCTGAACTTAAAAAAAAAATTAATCAAATATTAATGATTACCTTAAGATGCATGCGAAGTACTTCACAATATTTCTTGACTCGTTCCGTTTCAGATCCGGATCCGTCCAATTCAGCCGTCATTTCAGGTTTTGAAACTAATTTCAGCCACTTCAAATAATCAACTTCCTTCTCCAAATCATTTTTCTGAGCAATCAACTTCTGTATATATTCAGTCATCGTTTTCACATCGATAGGTTCGCTACCATTAACATAATTCAATTGAATGACCTCATCAGTGAATTTAACACTGATGCCAATATCATTAAGTTCTTTAATCAAATCACTTAGCTGAGAACTTGTACGTTCAGTCGAAAAATCTGATTTATTTCGAGACTTATCTAACAATTGAGAAGTTGTCATATGATTGTGAAGCTTAGCTATTTCCTTATTTTTGCTCCACAACTCTGTGTTCACTAATTGTTGTAAATTTTGTGTTTTTACTTGTAATTCTTTCTCTAGTTGATCAATCCTTTGATTTTTTTCGTGAAGCTCTGTGCTTTTCAGGAATAATTCTCGACAAAGTTTTTCTTTGTTATCGCTGAAATCGGAATTACAGAATTCTAGACTTGCTTGCTCGTAAACTTCTTTCAGCTGATTTAATTCCAACATTTTATCGTGAAGTTCTTCTTTTATAGAGTTCTTCTCGTATTCAAGAACTTCTATTTTTTGCTCCTTGGTTTGTAGCTTTTCTTGTAGTTCCTGCGGAGTATAGCAAAATGTAGAAGGTTTATAAGTTTGTTGATTTTTAGTTTTAAAGTTAAAACTAAAGATATTCAGAGAGATATATTCTTTAAAAAGTATATAAAGGACAATATCAATAAACATTTTCCATTTTTATGAATTAAGAAAATAGTTCATCGGAACTGAAAGATTGGATACTTTCTTTATTTAAATCAAAACAATATCTTTCCTGAATTTTGAATAAGTTCCAAAATCTGAAGATTCGGTTTAGAAATGAAAGACCAACCCATGTGAATTGACTATTTTATTAATTGGATTTAAAAGGCAAAAGGAAACTTTGATATTTCGGATATTAAATAAAAACAAAAGTCAGTATCCGTTCTTCCTTCGAGGAAGCACGTCTGAATACCTCGAGTCAACGTTCTCTCGTGCAGAAAGTTTACGTCAATCTATTTATAATCGACGCGATTTACGTTCAACGTATCATGAAACTCCACGAGCCACAAATTGCTATTCGTGTTGAAAGTTTTTCTTAAATGACAATCAACAGAAGTGTGTTAACATAATATTGCGTGATTTAATTAATCTTTGTAACTTTGAATTTAAAGGAAATAGAAAAATCCAAAAATATACAGAACTAAAAATTAGATAATTATTTTTTCTATTTATCTCATCTCAGAGAAAGATTTCTATTTAAAATAAAAAGTTTCTTTAAATTCTAAGAATTAAATACCTCAGACTCGACTTGAATCTGCTTTTCCAGCCGAACTTTCTCAGCCTTTATAGTATCAATTTCGTCTCTTAGGTCGTTTATTTTGCTTTCCATTTCCTCAAATCGTTGCTAAACACACAAAACAAAAAATTTCCCCATCAATAAAAGCCAACACACATTTTATTTAGGTGATATTATTTTATTCAGAAAATAAATTAAATTACATGCTTTAATTGTACAAAATGAACGTGAATAAGCAAAAGTAAAAAAATCTGTGTGAAGAAAAAACAAGAAAAAGTTTAATCAACAGAGAGTTCAAGGTTGAAGACTAGAATTAATTTTTTTATTTTCTTTGGTCAATTTTTTTTTATTTTATCATTATCATCTTCTATTAGGCATGTCAGTAAAAATCTGAATTCAAGGAATTGTTTAACTGATAAAGTCTCAACAAATTTGTTTAATTTCTCTCAAAATATTAAAATTTTTTAATTCTAAAACTCAAAATGCTCAACTTTTCTTATTTAATGTCCAACGTTTACATAAATATGTAATAAGAATTAAAAGACTTTTGTAAAAAGAAATGCAGAAAATACTCCCTTCAAACTCTACTTCATAGTATTCGGTACCTACCTCCATTCGCATGGATGCACACAAGCAGGAGAACATTGTTTAGCTTTTTTATATAGAACAATAAATAAATAAATAGTAAAAAATATCCAATAACCGGAAAAGTCAGTCGATTTCGAAATGCACGTTAAAACTCTACTACATATTAAAACATTACAATATGCCAGAATAATGACGCGCGGTTTTCTGTTTTCAAAATAAAAATTCCGAGTTTGAATCGTTACTTGTTCATCGCATAATTAAAAAAATAAGTTTTTTCGGGTTTTAACCGTCGTTATTATTTTTGTCGTTCGTCGGAGAACCACGCAGTGTTCGCTTACTGGTCGAAATGAATATTCGTGGTGAGACCGGCGACTGCAAGGCGTCGTGACGTCGATCTAACTATTATTAGACAAAGATGCCTTTTCGTGCCCCTATGTCCCGGAATTTGTGCACCATTAACAAGTGTCTATATTTTTATTTCGCTAGTTTATCAACATTTCAAAGAAATTATGAAAAATTGTATCGTTAAATGTATCTTGAATATCAGATTCACGAATTAAAAGCATCGATCTCAAAAAGAAAAAAACAGAAATTGGTGTTGTTTATTTTCGGAAAGTCTTATCAAAATTAAAGTAGAATGATATTATTGAACTGAAAATTAGATTTTTTATATATTGTGTAAGATTGTGCAAAGCTCTAGGAAAATAATTAATTCAACTTTTAATTTCTGATTTCAATTTTTTCGAAGCAACGATTTAAGCGCTATCCAAAGAAGAGAGAATCATGCAGTGATAATGACGGCGAGAAAGCAGAGAAGAAGTAGAAGTAAAATTCAGTCACTCTGAAATAAAGAGAGAAAAAAAGCTACTTATACTTTTCTGTTACTTTTTTTCTACTTTTCTAATTTACCGAGTCCACTTGCTCTCGCATGCACTACTTACTAATAATACATTTTTTAAAAAAACTTTCCGATGCCTCAATCAGTGTTTACAATTGCAAAAAAATTCGTTCTGATGTCAAAAATGATTGACAAACGATGAATCATCGAAATTTGTGAGAATGTGAAATATTCACCTGATTGTTGTTGTCTCTTTCGGGATTGTCTGTCATCTCATTACTCAAATTCCTTCGCAGAGGAGAAATACTTTTGCATTTCGAGTTTTCGGATCCTCGAAGCCTTGTGATTTCCAATTCGAGATCGATAATTTTCCTGTCTTTCTTCAACTGTTTGTCCTCCAGATGATGCTGTCTTTCCATGAATCCTTGGATCATTTTCAATGCCTTTTCGTAATCGGATTCAAGTTTCTTTAGCTTTTGATCGGTTGCTTCGGCGGATTGTTGAACATTACAGAGTTTTAGGATCAACTGTTTCTTCGCAGCCTCTTGTCTCTGTAGTTCTCGATCCCTTTCTTCTATCTCCTGAAAGTAAAAATATAATTATCTTTCTGTTTAAAGAAAATAAGATGAAAGACATACTAGAGCCATTCTATTCAATAACTTTTATACATAAAAGTAAACAAAATGGTGATTAACTAAAAATCTTTGAAACTTTTTATACCTTTGATAGAATGTTGAGTTGACTATTGTCCAAATAAGAAGAAGATTGAAGGGGCGACTTCACCTTTGGAGAACGATCTAAATTCATTTCCCAGTCGAACGGACTTTTCGGTGAACTTTGAAGACAACTACTTCTGAGTCCTGATTTTGGAGAATAAGGATCTTCCAGCGAATGAGTTGTTGATGGACTATTTGGTGGCGAACTTCGTTTCGTGTAGCCGTTTTCAAACTGGAAAAGAGATTTGAGTCCATTAATTCGTTACTTGCCAGATGAAACTATATTCTTCAAAATAATATTTAAAGGATGAAAATAATTTACCTGAGAAAGAAGGGCTCGGTGTTTATTATTCAGATCCGTAAGAGCATCGTCCCTTGATTTAACAGAAAGTCTCAACTGATCAATTTGCTTCTTCCTTTTTTCTGAAACTGAACTCAGATCCTCGTATGCCCTACATTTATCTTCCAATATTGCTATCTTTTCTTTAATTAGTCTCTCTTTTTCAACGAGTTCATTTTTGTACTGTTGAACGATACTGTCTTTCTTGAAAGCTTGTTCTTCCAATTCTTTAATCTTTTCTCTCAGTTCATCGATATCTTGATCCCTATCTACTGTCATTTTTTCCCTCAGTTCGATTTCAGATTCCAAACGTCCCTTTAACTGATCCCTTTCATTTTCTAATTCCTGGGCCCAGTTACGCTCCTCTTCCAAACTTCCTGATAACTGCCTCGCCTGTTAAAGAGAAAAAGGTAAATTGAAATTCAATTATTTTTATGAAGAAATGATAAAAGTCACGAGCTTGTGTGTAAGAATAATTTTGTATTCTAGGATTTACCTCGGCATCTAGAGAAGCTACAAGCTCTTCCATCTGATGTAACTTTTCTGTATTTTCTATCGCTTGTTCCGGTGTTATTCCGAAAGATTCTTTACAATATATCGAGGCATCAGACACCTTTTCTCTAAATTCTGCAAGTTCTGAAAATAATTAAGAGTTATAGATAACGAATTGTATTTAATTTTATAGTACTTTTATGTTAAACTAAGAATTTTATTTAGTGCAGGTTGCTATAAATTTCTGATTATTTGATTATTAAAGTGTTCCTTTGTATTTGAGAGTTTTTATAAGGAATCACCAATCTCAAAGCTTTACCTTTTTCGAGATGCGCTATCCTTTCTCTCTCATGTTCCAACGACAGTTGATATTGTGTCTGATTTCTAGAAGAAGCTGCCTTTTGTTCTTCGATCACTTCAAAGGCTGTTGCTGCCTGGCTAAGAAGTTCCTGCTTCTCCACTAATTCTTTCTTGAGCGATTCGATCTCGACCTAGATTTAAAACAATGAATTAGAAATATTCAATCTAATACTTCCAAATCGTTTTCAGATTTTTAAATCGTCTCAGGAATCATAAACTCTAAATCATAAATGGAAATTGTTTTTTTTTTATTTACTTTTAACTCAATGTTCTTCTTTATGGCATCCTCATCAGCAGAGGTGATGCCCATTCTTTCCTCCAAGAAATAAATTCGAAGCTTGAGGTTAAAATTCTCCTTCTGCAAGGCACAAAGTTTATCCTCGTATTCTTTCATGGTCCTTCCTGATCCTACAACCCCTGTTCCACTCGCAATAATTCCTCCTCCTGCGGAAGAAAGCTTCCGAGGTGTTTTCACATTCGTCCCTACAACAAAAGAAAAAAAGTACATAAATAATTTTGCCAGAAAGGTTCAATTAATACTATCAAGTCAATTCAAAGTTAATTAAAAAATTATAAATAATCCAACTGAGAGAAGAAAGATATGAAATTTATTCTATTCGATTAAGAGGATCTCACAATTCATGATTCCTTTTGTGAAGGGACTCGCCAATTTGCGAGTTCCTGCAAAGTTCAACTACGTCATTTCTGAATGACACTCGAGGCGAAATTTGGAATTTTCTTGTCACTTTTCTAGATTTATCACACTCGTGACTTTTATAAGTCCAGTATTTATTGTTATGTTATGACAGGCACTCAGGCCACCACGTTGAGAAAAAAATATCTTAAAATTTACGTTGCGAAATTTGTTGCAGTTGCGAGACAAACGAATTTCCGATAATCGCTGACGTCATCGAATTCAAAAATAATTAACAAATTTTCGGATTCAGATTTTAAGTACTAACTAATCGAACTTTAATTAGAATTTCTTAATTTAAACTTTACAATTACTGTTCCGAGGATCATTTGAAAATCTTCTTGACCTTCTGTCTCTAACTTATCTCTTTTTCTTGAATTATATGTTTGAATTAAAATTCAAATTTCTTATATTCTTATCGATTGAACTGTTGTATTTGTGCAAAATGCATTCAAGAACATTCATTTAGTCGCAAAAGTTCTCCGTAACATTTTTGGCTCTTTGCCAAAGCTTTAGAACTTTAGGCTCATTGTTGTGTTTCATTTTTGAAAGATCCTTCATCGTTTCTCTTCTCACCTTATAATGCCATGTCACAAATCTATGCACTTATCCTCGCTTCATGCTCTTTGCCTAAAGCTCTTCAAGAATCGTAAAGATCCTTTTGAAATATGTAGAATCTGCGTCTTGAGTTGTAAAGTTTGTCATGCGGAGTCAAGCTTAAAAAAACTAAATTGTTTAACTAAACCAGAACTCGGAATGACAAAAAGTTGGGGAAAAATGTAATTTTATTGCATTCAAATTTTAAAAAATAAAGTAGAGTTTCTTTGAAATTATCTGTACGTGCAGCTAACATTAAATTCTCCAAATTTGCATTACATAGGTATAGTGTATTCAATTTTTAAGCTAGAAATTCTGAACTTCCATCAATTCGAAATTTTCCAAAGTAGGACCTTTTCCAAATTATAATTTCGTCACAATTAAGTATATGTTTCCAAACTTTTTTTCTCTTTTAAAAAATCTTTATCATAATTTAAGATCTGCCTACCAAACATGACTTCAATTTTAATCGGTCTGTCTTCGAGACTTTCCAGCAAGATTGAAGGGTCGATTCTTGAGCTACCATATCCCATACCACAAAGGTCGTTGAACTTTTCTGAATGTTGGCATTGTTTTTCAAAAATCACAAGCTTGATTCGCGAATACCAATCTCGAAAAATTTTTCATTATTTCTACTAGTGAGTAGTACATACTGGTGAGCTGATCAAACTGATGCAGAAAACAACCAACTGAGCCAGAGGTTATATCGCAATAAAGCTCAGTTAAAATTATGTCCTGATGCTATATACCGTGCCTGCACGCGTTCTAGATGATACATATATACACACTTACTTGAAGGTCATATTTGATTAAGATCAGAATTACATATTGATAAAAGGAATAATTTTAGAAACTGAATTTTAAAGAAAACAATTAAAAATTAAAATTTCTTTTTTCAATCATCACAAAATTTTTAATTTGTAATTCTTCTCTAGAAATACATATTTACAATTTTAATTATTTTATGGAATATGTATTATGGAAATTATAAATGATATAATAAAAGATTAAAAATCGAAGGTCGAATTTGATTGAGATGTTTTTATAGGTGATTTATTGTTAAATGTACGTAAATACGTTTTACGAGATGCATTTCTCTTGGCATGAAAACCTGCTGGCCGTTCTATATGTGGCTCCAGAAGTGTGTGCCAAAAGACAAAAAAAAAAAAAAAAAGAACCGTCAATAAAGAAGTCACTACTCGATAATGTGATGGACTCGTCAGCTTCTTCCTCGGTTCTTTCTTTGATTTAATAATGAGCCTTACACGTATAAATAATGATTTATATGTATACTGCTTTGCATTATATACCACTCTTATAAATTCTGTACAGTTTTAAAAAAAAATTAGTGTGTACAATAGCTACACATACATACGACACAATTGGAATTAATTCTCTTGAAACCACCTCTATTAGTAGTTTATGTATGTATATGTATGTGTAATCCCCTTTTTCCTGTTTTTCAGATTTTAAACTACATTTACAATTTGAAAATTTTTTAATTATATACATACAATTTTATAAACTTTTCAGTAGAAATTATTCGATTTTGCAAATACTTTTTCTCACAAGCTAAAATTTTTAAAAAGTGGAACCAGTGATCTAGGATCATGCCTATTATCCCTTAATCTTTTTTCTATTTCATTTTATATCTTAGAATTACAATGAGAATTGAATTCCTGTTTCTAGGAAAGCATAATAATTTCCAGAATTATATGACGTAGGGTCTGTGGTCATTAAAGTGTAATGAGTCATAGTTTTCACTTGCATCTTATTATAATACGTGCAGCCAGTCTACCATGATGATCAGCAAGTGGCGCTGAGTGTTCGAGTTCGTCTGAGCTCCCTGTATTTTTAGATGACACATTTAGGCCAGAACTGGTCGAAGTGTCTTTATTTCAGTTCGGCATCACATACCTGTCCAGTCTTCAAATTTCCATTGCATTCAGAACGTAATTGGCATATATTGAAACTATAATACATGTAAGAGATAACTTTGATAAGGTAAACTTGAAAACTGACAAAAGTATTCAATTGCTTATTTTTCATCTTCCTTGTGCAATATAATATCAGAAATATTTTCAAATTTTTAATTTCGATTAAATGATTTTAGACTTTAAGGACACGTAATATTTTACGATATATAAGAGCAAATTAGTTAAACCAATTATACCAATTATAATATTTATTATACCAATAAGCCTTCTCGTCTACATGAGACGAAAGTGGTTTATTAACTCTTATTAGCTAAAAATATTTATTATTATGAATGTATAAATAGTTTAACTAATTTGTTCTTATGGTAAAGTATCATCACATGCCCTTAAGGATTCGTTTGTTCGGCGAGTACCTGCTCTAGATGCCATGTGGTGCCATGGTTATTGTTAAACTCCGAAATGTGCCAAGAAAACAGGCAAATCTATAGAACGTTAGGCCATTTTTGGCGCAGAATTCTCGGTAAATCGTAATTGCAAATCGTCGCCAAACTTTCTGTCCTGTAACTAAAAGGCCCCTATTTTTAGAAATATGTAAGTCTGCTCAGGTCTTGGAAATGCATAGAAAACTCAACGACGTACGTCCCAAAACCACAAATTAAGATCTTGGCAAGAAGAAGAACATGTAATTTCCTCGATTTATTATTACATTTTTTACTGCGATATCGAAAAATCTAATTAAACTGTTGTACATACATTCAAGTAATATGTAACTTAATCCCTTAACTTTTTCAAAATACATATAATATTAAATATTCTTATGCGCGCATTACTATGCAGAGGGGGTAATTAGACTTACAATTTATGTATCAGGATTTTTAATTCCTTTTCCAAGAGAGATAAGATAAAGTGCAAAAGAGAAGAGCGCCAGACTTAAAAGCTCTTACACGAAGCTCCTCTCTCTGCGAGCCTTTTATTCAATATAAACTGGCTCATCGCACTATGTTCTGCTGCAGATTCTTTGAGTCTGGTGATTCGCTTCATTTTCGATCAAGCAGTGTGAAAAAGAGGAGTAGGAGAGTGTAAGAAATCGTCACTTTAGATTTGAGATTTATAAATATAATACATATAAAGGAAACCGAGACAGCAAAAAAGGAGATCCATTCATAGTTTTGCACTGCGATTAAATAATTGTTGAAATATTCTTTGAAAACAGTGTACTGTTTTTAATTTAAATTTTACAAAAGATTTTTAAGAGCCTTGAAAATTTTGCAACACTTTGGCTCTCTCCTATCTCTGAATTTGAGAAATAATACGTATTCTAGCATATCAGAGGAGCTTTATTGTTAAATGTCTAAAGTCAGGGTTCTTATCTCTCGAGACTGATTGTCGGGATCGCGGAAGTGTCAAATCAGTCACCAAAACGAAATGTCTGATGCGTCTGAGATGAATTCAGCGCACAGTGAAATCCAAATTTACAACTTTACCACACTCGGGTTGTGATGTCTCTGAACGTTACCAACTTATTTTGTTACACAGTTCATTGCTCTCTTGCCCTGTCTTGATGACTACAATTATTTCCAATGTGACTACAATGATACCAATAACATGCATGGCCATAGCGAGAGGTCATATACTCTGTTATGTATCAAGTATATTCGTAGATACATATACTTACCTCGATTCATATTAAACAGGACGGACACACGTTATGTTTATACCGGGTCTACATCGACCCTACGGTCGTTTTTATAAATAAATATTATATTTCAAAGCCTCCTTACAGTTTAAAAGCCACATAGAATTGATTTTTTTTCAAATTAAGGGTGTTGAGTCCAAGTTCTAATTTAAAAATTCGATTTCTTCATTTTACTCAACAAATACGAAGTTTGGATTTTTTTCCCTCTGTAGCATTAATTAACTTTTAAACAGAATTATGTGTACAGAGCGAGAAAATATTATAATTCAATTATTTTTAAAATAAAATGAAGATGTTCAATTTTGAAGTTAGATTTTGAATTCCTCGTTTTATGCAAATAGTATCGAAATTAAACTTTTTTTCGATCTGTATGCAGTCTTTTATTTGAAAAAAGATTAGCGCTACAGAGCGAAAAAATATTTATCTATAATTTTCGTTGAGTAAAATGCGGAATGGAATTTTGAGCTTAACACTTGTATCCAACGCCCTTAAAGGCATAAATTCAACTCATTTTTTTAAATTTCATTAAAAAAACACTTTTTGGATTACTTGTTTTTACAAGTTACTTATATGGACATTTAAACTTATATATTTGTCCAATCCATCTTCAACCGGCTTCCTAGTATTAGTTAGAATGCAGTCCTTTATGTTCCAGTCGTTTATATATTTTCCTTGTCTCACTTTGATCATCACTTCCAAGTTCTCGTAACTCTCAACATCTAATTAAATTGCAACTTATACATATGGGCATTTCTCTACAATTTTTCATTTTGGTGATAATTTTTCACGCGCTGAATTTTTCTTATCGATGTTTTTTTGGGGCTGAAAATTTTTTGAAGCGATCTTACGTATATTAATATACTAAAAATATATTTTAGTTGGGTGTGTCGGTCATGTGGAAGTTGAAAAAAATTCTTAAAGTGTGATGATAAATTATTGAAATTTATTTCAAATTAGATTTTTTCCCGTAATTTTTTTACCGTTTGCTTTTTGAAAAAGAATAAAAAGTGCACTGTATTCTATTTCATCTACTCTATAAAATGGCACCAAACCGAAACATGTGCCTACAATAGATCAACAGTATGGGATTTTAGAAATATAGTATCGGAAAAGAAACCCAAGGGAAAAAATCACTTTTTCGGCTGGCACACTTATTTATCAATAGCTATGTGTAATTTTATAACGAAGTCCGAATGAGTTTTCAAGGCAATAATTCTCAGAAATCAAAAATATTTCTTCTTTTACTGTGGATAAAATTTAATTTTCTCGCATAGAAACAAAAAAAGGTACAATAAGTTGACATTTTCACCTCTGCCCTGAGAATATTTTTTGATGCAACTAATATTTACCCTGAAATCGAGGTAAATATTACATTTGCTTTTTTCTGTGAAATCAAAAAGGACAACGTAAAAAAACGCTATTTCTCTTTTCCGATTGTCTCGCTGTTTATATGAATACTTATATCAATTGTGAAATGAATTTGATAGAGTAAACACTTAACAACCTTTTTAATTTATTTTTTTATCGCTTTTTCTTACGTACCGAGCTCGGAAATTAAGTTTCCACAATTTTTCCTCTCATTTTAGGGCATACAGAAGAGGATAAGATTGGTTGGAGGACTTTGCCACTAATTTTTTTTTAATGCTGAAAATGAAAAATTGTAGAGAAATGCCCACATATGAAAATAGCAATCCAAAAATATTTTTCTTAGAAATTACTATTGTCCAGACGAATTTTAATACATATAATGGGTAAGCGGAATTATTTTATCTAAAATGTGCTGAGTTCTTATTTCATTAATTAATATAGTAAAAGTCACTTAAGAACAGGAAAAACGATTATATACATATTACATACTTTAAACCCAAAAAAATATAATTGCTGTCTTCACGGTGGTCGAAAAGCATAAACGAGAGTAAAGCGCATGCAGGACACTTCTCAGAATCTTTCTGCTGTCATTTTATCGTTGTTTTACTGTCACCAGTTTTAGAATTTGAACTCTTGAGTTGAGAAAAGCCCGGAAGAGAAGTCTACCCTTTAATACATTTAAAAAAATGTTAAACAAAAATAATAAAAAACTCAACAATTTATTATTAGTTCTCGTTAATTTAATTATTTTTTTCACACTACACGTTTTCAACCATCGCATTTCCGTTTACCGAGAGTCGTCAACGCGATAATACGCTTCAGTTAAAAACCAATTTGATTCGGAAATTAACAATAAAGAGGGTGTGGCAGTGACGATCAAGGAAGGTAAAGAAAGATATAATTTCTCATTGTCTATATAATGATATCTGCAGGATTGGTGAGAAGTCTTTGGAACAATGAGTCAATAATTCATCTGGACGACTCATCTTCGATAAGCGTGACGATATAAACTGTCTTATAAATGTGATATAATAATACATATATCAAATAATATACTAAATTTCTATTAGAGCGCTATTTGTTAATTCTTAGGAACATGCGTATATTATTCCAAATTTATTTGAATTTTAATACAAATTAATAAAAAAAATAATAATAAAAAAATACTCACCATTGACTAAAGGAAGAGTTTGGTTCATCGTTATGTCCTGCAATGGCATATTTGTACTGAAAAAGAAAAAGAATACAATTTATAAAATTTCAGAACAAATTTTCGAAAATGGTACTTTAAATAAATAAATTGAACTAAAAGTTTAGATTTCTTTTTTTAACTTTTCACTAGACCATCAAGAAATGAGATGATTTCGGTCTTCTCCTTTTGCACCTAAAAATAAATATGGAGAATAAAAACAACCGGTTCTTAAACTCGAAAACCCTAATATTAGAAAGCAGTCCAAGGGTTTAAACGACAAGTCTCATTGAGAGAGAGATGTCTTTTAGGTTTAAACTTTATTTGAGTCTCGTCTCTTCCAATAAATGCAACTTGTATCATTCATGACACCACTCAACTACATACATAAATTAATATATAAGACAGACGTTCATAAGGCATTTCTCTCTCTTTTTACTATATATATATATATGATCAATAAAATTGATCACGGATTCTATCAGTTATGGTTCAAGAAATTATCTGCATGGCGAAAACGAGAGAGTCTTCCAGTAAAGTTTAATTTAGATTTCGTGTAAACTCTGATTTCACCTTCTCTTTCCCTGCCAAAATTCGTAATGCGATTCGTTAGCATACTAACGAGTAAAAAAATTACAATTTAAATTTCAAATGCTCATATTCTTGTATTAAAGTTTGAAACGATTATTTTAGTTTCTGGAATCATTATATTAATGTCGTATTCAAACGATTGAAAAGAAAACCTCTATATCAATTTTTGATACAAAGTCACTTTTCACAGTGTATAATGTATCGAAATCCGATAAAAGTTGGGCTTATTGATTTTTTCTAAATGTATCCAGAGTCCACAGTTTCTGGGGTAACAAAGCAGGGCACGTTTTCAGGCAGCTGAACGAACTTTACGACCGGAAATCTCTGCCGAGAGGTATAGGCTATAGTATATCTTTACATGCGGGTGGATAATAGTGTCCCAAACAGCTGTTCGAATTTCTCGATTTTGGAGATAATTTTGGTTCTTTAGAAAATCTAGACTAATTTTGCAAATATTTTTCAGTTTTGCAGACTCATTTAATTTAAATTCGAATAAAAATTGAAACTTTTTATGTTCAAATAATTCAAGGTTGAAAAGTGAACAATTTCAATTTGAAACGGAGTTATTCTTGATTTCAGAATAAAATCTGTAGCATTTTATTCTGAAAAATGTATCTTTGACGTGAAAATTTCAACATAATTTTACGATTAACGCATATTATATACTTGCTACAACATTATTAACATTTATTTTGCTTTCTGTAGTTAAAATTGAGTAAATTTTTATAGAGTCATTAAAATCGTAGAGTCTTACTAAATAGAATTAAAATCTCAAGAGAAAAACTACAGAATTAGGTCAATAATATCAGTTTAAATACATCAAAAGGTGTTGTGATTTAAGATTTTTGTGGTGCCAGTTGAACCACCTGACACAAAAGTAATCAGAGAACCTGTCACCAATATGAGGTGACCGGAACTATAAAATTCAAAGCCGAAAGAAGTAAACAGCAAATAATAATTCATTCAAGAATTGGGAAAGCTGCGCTCTGCCAAAATTTTGCGTGGGACTCTTTTTCCTGAATTATTTTCTCTTTACTTTCCGAGTTCCACGACCCCAGAAAGAAGAAGAAAATATAACTTTGAAACTTTTTTCTTTAAATTATCAACTATTATATTATTATCTCAATAATTTAGTATTATAATTTTAATTCTATTCATTGTATCTATTCATTCAATAGTTTAACAATTTTCAATCGAATAGTCTTCAAGAATAAAAAATAAATTTTTATCAGACCTATTGTTTTTTATCTAATCAAAAATTTTGAATTTAATTTCTAAAGTTCTTTATATTCCTATAATAAGTACATACAACTTTTTAAGTATGTACATACCTATTTTTATGATGATTTAAGAAGTATGCATGCCCATTGCCCACATTAAATTGCGAAAAAAATGATTATACCATGCTTGAGCGAAATATATCGTTTAATGTCTAAAAGAGTGCGGAAGCTTTTTTCTTACACTTTGCATAATGTGTGCTAGATCACGTGTTATAATTCGCTCCTTAGCTCTTACTTTTGATTACATATTTGCTTTTTCTATATGCTCTTTTGTCATTGGTGAATAACATACACTGCTGCATTATATACTGTTCTGCATCAACGATCGCAATTTGCGAATAAGAAAATATTTTCTTCTTCAATATTAGGAGGCGAGGGACTAAAATGAAAGACAGAGGGGGCCCCACTACTTTAATCGTGCGCGAAAACCTTAAGTTTGTCAATATTTCCCGTTATATAAATCGATTACAACTCTCGAATAATTCAGTCTCTCAAAATCAATCAATCATCGACGACGACGACGACGACGACGACGACCACGACGACTCCAAGTTCCCGAGTTAGTGTGATCAATCTCAGTTGAGATGTTTCAAGTTGTAAGTACATACATATAATAATTATATATTATTTTGTATGCAATTATATTAGAAGAAAAAATTTTATTTGAATCAAACGTATCATTGATATATAGAGTCAAAGAAAAAATATCTTTGAATTACAAAAAATTTGTTTGATTTAAAGAATTTTTTTTAATATGATGAAATCAATTTCTTTGAATCAAACAAATTTTGTTTAATTCAAAGATATTTTTTCTTTGACCCTATATCAATGATACGATTGTTTGATTCAAACAAACATTTTTCTGAGTGGAATTCCGCAAAAATTTCTTTCAAATAGTTTACAACTTGGTCTTTCTAAAGAATTTTTAGATTGAAAATATGTATGTATAAGAAAACTAAGGAATGGAAATAGAAATATTGTCGTTGAAAATGATGGACATATTTAACCTTTTTGAGAAATTTAATTTGCAAAAATATTTAATTTTCTTTACAGGCCTTGCCTCTAACGCTGGTAATTATTGCTTCCTTGGCGAGAAGCAGTTCGGGATACCCTGGACACCATAAAGCCTATTCTTTTCAACATTTTCATGGACCTGTGCATGGACATCATCAAAAAGTGACATGGGTAGATAAACACGGACATCATCATCACGATTATGTCGCAGAACCCCATTATAAATTTTCCTATGGTGTTGAGGACCATCACACCAAGGACTTCCATGGCCACAAGGAACACCATGACGGTTAGTTTAAAAAAAATGATTAAAAAGTACTGAAATTCAAAACTAAAATGTTCAATGCTTTTTTTTCAGAGAAAGTAACTTAAACCCCCTAAAAGACTAAACAAATTTTTTTTATTTTACAAGTGTCGAAAAATATCTTTAAAAAATTTAATTTGCTTTTTTAAGGACACCACGTGACTGGAGAATACACCGTTCATGAGCCTGGCGGTAACATTCGAACTGTTAAATATCACGTGGACAAAGATGGTTTCCACCCCGTTGTACATAATAGTAATGGTATTCACCATCATTACTAAAGAAGAAAAATGTTTGACTGGCTAAGGAAAAATCTTGTTGTTACTATTTGTATTCTCATCAAGATATGTTATCTGTCGTAATAAATACGCAGAGTTGTTATTTGAACTGAATATTTTGAATTTCATTTTACTTCACCACAAGAATTTCCAATAATTTCGGAAGAATATATGCTAAAAACCAAATTTAAATATTTCTATCACCTATAAACAATAAATGCTGATAATTCTTTATTAAGCATTTATTATAGAAGAAGTTTAATCTTAATCTAATATGCAGCCCTTTTAGAACTAAAGATAGATTTCCTAGATGCAAATGCATGAAAGGAATCTCTCTTTGGTGAAAAGTTGTTATCGTCGTCGTCGTCGTCGTCGTCGTAGCTTCCCCGTATTTATACCTGACGTGAGCAAATCATGTGCGATTAACCGGGGTTAAGATCTAACTTTTACCTAAATACAGTCTTCTTAGAATATTTCGAGGGTTTATTTAAGATGATGCAAAACGGGGAAAAAAATTGCTAGCTTTAGCGATCTTCTGTGACGGTGTGTACCTTCGGTTGATGAAATTTGCTAACCAAAATAGAATCACACATTAACGAAACAGATGATGCCAGAATCCCGGCGAATGTTCACAATACATTATACCTTTGCGATTTCTTCGGAATGCGTTCGAACATCTCGATTAATTTGTACAACTAAATTATTGCCCACTTAATCCCACGTCGTTCTCTATTTTAAAACTTTTCCTAATAGTGTTCGATTTATAAACGTTATTTCTATTCTACCCTAAATTTTTCTCTCTTGCATGAACCAAGAAAATCAATCTGAAAATTAAAAAATATTAACTTTGAAAAAAGGGAAAATATGAACTTGAAATTAGATGAGCTAGACACTCTCTGCTTTTTCAAGAATTATTTTTAAAAGAAGCATCGTTTAGACACCAGTGGATCAAACATCACGTGCTGAGCCCTTAGAATGAAAGAAGAGCCTCCATAAAAATAGCATTGTAATTGCGTCCCAGCCACAAGCGCGGAACGACTTTCATCAACCTTTATAAACGCTGGAAGTTTCTGACCCATGGCTTACAATATAATAACATTCGTAACTTGAATGCAAAAATTTGAATTGTTTTATCGATTACATCCAATCATTATACAATACGTTCTCGTTTGCTCTTTTACGTACATTAATGTCAGATTCATTGATTTTTATGCAATATAATAAGTGATACTTATTAATACTAATATATAGTGATAATTATGATAGTAATTGATTTAAAAATTTAGTTTAGAGAAATCATTTTTCAAGGGTGCTAATTTATATTCAGAATATCTTCTATACATTCTGACGAATTATTATTCACAAGAGGTCTACAAATTGAAGATTAAAATATTAGAGTTAACTCGACCTTTCATCTACCATTAAAGGACTCAAGTCACATTTACCATCAAATGTCATTTTTGTACTTTGAAATAGGTGAATGTGTAAACTTGCTTTTACATTATTTCAATTGTATGTATTTAAATAATACTAAAATAAGTGAAAAATTTTACCAGGTCTTCTACAAAATCTGTCGTGATAACAGGAAGAATCTTGATTCTTACTCAATCAAGTCTTAGTCTGTTTTTTTTTACAATAAAATAATTAGGCCAAGAAAGATAAACTTTTTGACTTACTTATAATGAAAAATAATTCAAAATATTGTCTAACCAAATTATCTTCAATATGTTTGGATGATTTCTCAATTATTTATTTATTTTTTATCTTAATTAGAAAGAGAAAATTGTTTACGTAACGCTTTTTTGCGACGTTTAACTGATGTTGACGTCATATAACAAGATGGTAGCTTGTAAGAATAATCAATACGCAACAAGATAAGTGTTATATGGACCATGATGCTGTTTCTTTTGTACGATTAACTGAACGTTTACAAAAAAAAAAAAAAAAAAAATAAACTTTTACAATATAAAAATTAAATTAAGGATGAAAATTAAAATTTTCAGGAAATTGAATTCTGTTTCAAAGAGAAATGAATTCTAATAAAGTTGTGTATGAAAAACGAAAAAAAGGAAAAACAGGGCTTCAAAATTTAGCCTTTGAATCTTGATTTTTTTTAAAATTAGGACCCTTGAATTTTTATGTTAAAATTAAAAAATCATACTCTATCCTCTATCTAAATTGACACAAAAATTTTAAGCTAAAAATTGAGAATTCGAAATTTAAACTATGTAATTGATGTATATTCATTTCTTTCAATTCTTGTAGATATTATTAGTTAATTCGAATATGAATCCGCCTTTAATTGTAAGAGGATGATGGATGGTCCACACTGTCGACACCCTTCCTATTTTATACGCGTGCGCATTTCACTTGCATTTTTCTCATCCCAACCTGCAGAACATCTGCAGACTATAAAAAATCTGTTGATAAACCGTAAAAACTTAAAATTAAAAACAGCATCTCAAGTGAGAAATATTCATTAACAAAATTCGATTTTGTCACTGTTGGTCAGAATTGTTAAAATTACGGAAATTTAAAAAATGACAATTATCAACCCTCAAAATTTAGAAAATGTGGAAGAAGATTCAAAAAGGGAGGAATCGAGGAACAAAAACAAGATGAAAGATAGCTGCACATGGCCCTTCAGATTCAAATCCTTGTCGTAAGTCATGTGAGTTCTTTAGAATTTATAAATTATTCTGAATTAAATAAAGGAATATATCTGGCCAAGAATCTACTCCTCACTGTAAAAAATATTTTTTGTAACTTTACCAATACGTTTTGTAATTATACCAAAATTTGTAATATTACTTCCTTCAGAGTGGTGACTTCTTTACTCCCAAAGTAGTAATTTTACAAGATCGTGTAAATTTACCTCTCTAAAAGCTTGTAAGGATTGGATACACTGACTGTCCAATCATTACAAGCTTTCAGAGAGGTAAATTTACACGATCTTGTAAAATTACTACTTTGCGAGTAAAGAAGTCACCACTCTGAAGGAAGTAATATTACAAATTTTGGTATAATTACAAAACGTATTGGTAAAGTTACAAAAAATATTTTAATAATTGTTTTCACGTACGAATTTGTAGAGTGAAAGTGACGACATAATATCTTCGATTTATGAAATTTACTGAAAGTGAATCAACTCTGATTTAATTAATAATTACGAAAAATTAATTTATTATAGCGTTAGATAAAATAAAATTGAATAAAACAGTGATTTCTCTTTATCTAAATTACTTTTTCCAAAAAGAAATCGACAGATAATCATCCAATAATTTTCCATTTTCCTAATAAGTTCCTGATACTTAAATATGTACTACTCTCACATATTTATTGCCAATTTTCTCCGCAGCCAAAATTCCTAAATTACTCCAGCGATATGTATTTAGCAACTTAAAATTTACAGCTTGAAGACATGACAAGTATACTTCCAGGTATAAAAAGAACCTCCCAAAAACTTTCAATTCATGTTTCAATTCTACTACATACATAAATATACTTACTTTCTGAATGGACTTAATGTACTGCCCCAGACTCTTGTCCTGGTTGGCGACGGAGGATTATTTTGATTTGGACTGGAATATCCAGAATATCCTAAGCTTCCCAGAAACATTTTAAAATCCGTTCTTAAATATAAAAATTGTAAATATAAAAATTCCCAGTCTTAAAAATATTCCTTAATAAACACTCGCGGAAGGACTCTACTTAGTAGATGTAATACACTAATAACAATGATAATAACAAGCCTACTCTTAAAATACTGGTTGCGTTGTACTTTCACCCTTTGGCACGATTTTTGGCGCGAAAAATCAGTCTTGCGGAAGTTTATAACAACGAATTTATTTACAATCTTTCATCAAATTAACCAAGATATTTCACTAAATTGGAACTTATCTTAAATTTGAACTCTCAAACAATTGGGGGAAAAATACTTAGTTCGAAAACAAGTCTCCTTTCTTAAAGAGAACAATGAAAACGAAAGCTGTCGTCTTTCAGAATTCAGTTGACGAAAGTTTTACTTCCGGATGCTGCGTTTACACGTGTTTCAAAGCGAAACGTGCACGTCGCATGGAAAAATATTGTCCATTCCTTATACAATGTCTACAACGATCAATTTGAGATAACTCAAGCAGATAATTTTCAGATAAATCTGTTGTCCAGATACACAGATAAAATAACACACTGATCTAGTCTCAAAGATCTTCGATAAATAAACTTTTCACCCACAAAAAATCGGAATTTCTCAAAAAAAAATAATAACAATCCCGAATGTCCAGGGATTGTTTAATCACTTGATGTTTATTCGTCACAAAACTTGCCACAAATTTTGTAAATACATAAGTTTTACAATTTTAACAACATGTCCTCAAACTTGTCCTTCTTCACCATTCTTTTCGGGAAAAACAATCTTTTCTTAACTGAAGGTCTGCAGTGACCCATTGTTCTAAATTTTCCAGAATCTATTTTATGTAGGTTTTTGTTCACTTTTTAAAAAATTTGTTTGATTTAACAAAATTGGCGTATGTATTTTAAAAAGAAATTTTCATTTAAAATCCTAGACTTGTTTAGGTGGTTGAAAATTTAATTTTCATGAAAAATACCGAATACACAACTATTCAACGGACTAGAAGCGACGCGACTGAATCACCAAACGGTGATGCGCTGGAATGATGAGAAGGGGGAGGGGGTGAAAAGTGCAAGAGAGGGGCGAAAAGCTCAAGAAGTAGTAGGGATGTACGAAGGGGAGCTCCAGCAACTGAACACAAATGTGCTCATTGATCCGATTGATCAGGGCTTCACTGTAAAAATTGCCAACGTTGGAATTTTGGAGGCTGCAATTTCAAAATTAAAAAGAAAAAGTTCCATTTGACTAAACGAGTTAACTTTACGGTTTTTAGAATCAAAAGATGATGGAAATCTGCTAGCAAACTATTCCAATAGAACGAACAGAAAAATTTAAAACTTCAGACATATGGCATTATAGAGCCATAGAGAATTTAGATAATCGTTCTAAATTAAGGGTGTAGTTGAGCGAAAAAAGATCTTCTTAAAATATCTGTTAAATAAAATGAGGAAATTTAATTGCTTGAATCTTTACAGCCATTTAAAATTGAACGAGTCCAAACAAATAAATTTCAATACATTATCCATATTTCGATTGCGACCCTTCACATGAAAAATTAATTTTCTTCATGTGCATATTATTTTCGTGTCACAAATCTTTGACTATAATAATTACATACACTTATCGAAGCCCGGCAATCTTCAGCTGTTTAAGTATAGCTTAGTAGAAGGTCAAGGTTCCTATAGATTCCAAGATTCAAATCATAATGCAGGCAAATGCACTGAAGTTTATTTTGTTAGTTTAGATTGCTTAGAGTTTAGAGAATCTCCAAATATAAAACATTAAAGATTGTAAATATTATTATACATGGAAATATTGAAGATTAATTAATTATAATTATTTTAAAATATATTGATCCTGAAACATTTATTCTATGGTGCTATGTAATATTGTGCACTAGAAATTTTAAGAAACAAATTGAATGAAATTAAATAAAACTGATGTGAATTTGTTTGTAAGTACAAAAGTATAATTATTACATTTTAATGTAGATAACAATTGATAAATAGTATAAACCACTAAAAACACTGACTTTTGACCTTAAAAGATGGCGCAAGCAGTAAACAAATAATGATTAATGATTATGCAGCGTGGAAAATCTTGAAAGGCAAACGCCTATCAATCTACAAGCAAATTAGAGTTTAAAGATGCTATTTATAACTAAATTGAATCTCCGTACTTTCAGAATTAAAAAAATCTACGAAGTTATATCTTTAGCAACTGAAAAACAAAAAGCCAGAAGAAAAAAACTGTCAAATAACTAACGATAGTGCAAAATGCCTTTGTTTTTATATTCAATATTAAATATTTTGTAAAGACCGGTACAGACATGAGGTACAAAAATCAAGATCGAAAAAGATTATTCAAAAATGGACATTTAAAAGAATTAATTCATATACCTAACAATGTCACAAAAGTAAATACATTTCATTGTGAGCAATTGTAAATAAGTCTTCAAACTTGTAATTTTAAATGATGATACTTACATATTATTGATTGAAAAATAGAAAAATGTAAATCATAATTTATTGCAGGGGTTGTGCAAGGTACAAAACAATAACCTGATAATATTAGATATTATAAATTTTAGAAGACAAAAACCTCAAAGATTCATTAATATAGGCCAATATAGGCCTGAAATACTTTAAAAGAAGTTAGAGTAAAAAATACCATTTCTTTATAGCTTTTACAATTTACACCCATTTAACAAGCCTCCCGCGTTAGGATAAAAATACACATCAGCCAACAAAACACCGCAATAAATTATTATTAAACTTACATTTCGAAACAATTCACCGAAGCCACTGTATCATCTGGATAATCTCCCATTTTCTTAGCAACGTTGGGACACTATTAAACACTATTTTTCCATTAAAAAACACTTTTTTCTGTCCCTCACGCTTCCGTTTCAAAACAAACGTTGACCGTTGGTTAGTTCTCAATTATTCCGACACTTTGATAGTTGCGCACTGCGCAACTAATTGCGCAGTTGGGCGTGCGCATCAGTTATAAGCGTAATAAGTAAAATATCTAAAGTAAATTACATAGTTTTTTACAGTTTTTTCTAGATATTTTTCCTTCTAAGTTTATTAAATACATTAGATGTTTTTATTTATGGTTTCATCGGTTTCACCCCAGCAAATTTTGACTTCATGCCCCATGGGTAAAATCATTCACTTACCAACAAAGCAATATCATATGTACGCGGGAATTTTGAAATGCTAAATATATCTTTAATTATTATTAATAAATAAATGTATTTTAATAAGTAAAAATAACAAATAGATCATGAATTAAAAAACTTATATGTATAATAAAAGTGATTTTATGATTTTCCACATATTAAAAAAAGTATTATTTCTGATTTTATAATTTTTTCAAATATTAAAAAATTCCTATGAAATATGATTGCGCATGCGTATTAAGATTAACTAGCAAATTTTTGGGAGGAGCACTGCTGCCACCATCTAAAAATACATATAAAATTTCCCCAGTTTCACCTATAGCCAATTGAGTATCAGAGTCATTTGTTTACAATTTTTAAATTTCAACTTACAATTTTTTCAGGCAAATGTCAAATTTGTTTATAAATTTTTGAGTAAAGGTTTGAAAGAATCAATAGAGTTTATGTGATCGTTTATAAAAATTCCATTTCAGAATGCGTGAATTAGCAGAAGTGGCTTTAAAAATTGCCCTCGGGGCTGCAGTTCTCAATTCGTGTCATAACCTCACATTTAATCTTCTTTATACAATAATCTGGCCGTTTCTAATTGCTTTTGGTATTTTTATAACCTCGACTTATACCTCGTTTTAATTATTTTAAATAAACACTCGCATTTTCAAACTTTCCGCGTAAATCTAGTTATTTTCGATATCAAAGGTTTTTGCTGTTACGTCGTTACGTCATTAGTTGTTCATAATTCAGTCCTATGGCCCCCGCGGATCGTGGATTTTTGTTATGAGAAAAATTATTGTACATCATTTACCGGGTCAGTAAATATTATCAACCTAAATTAAGTGAAAATCAATACAATGAAAAATAAGTTTCGTCGTTTATTTTCTTTGGGATCATAAGGATTTAATTGTACATATAGTTGGAATTGACCTAAATCGTGTTATCATTTGTGACGTTGACATTTGGCAGGTGGTTACTGTCATCCACCTAATCTTTATCAATAAAAGGCATTATGTTTGCCAGCTTAAAGAACAAAATACGCGAGGAAATTGGAAGTGATGTCTCCACTGTTGTTAGAAATGCTGGAAGCGTCCGTGGAATTAACTCCAAACACATGTCTCAGGTAATTTTTATGTTCATTTTTCTAATTCGAGATCGCTGAAATAGTTGTGACCTTGGTTAATATCGTTAACAGCAGATTAAAGTGGACAAATGTTAAATTAGAACATACTTTTTGTGTAACTATGTTTTTCTGGAAAGTATATTTATTAAAACTAATTTTCTTGATGAATTTTTAAATGCCTTTGTACTTATCGCTTTCCAAAATTAAGTGAAGTAAAGTATCAATATATGTATTGTGTTTTGAACAATGACTTCCACAGGTCATTGATAACATTGTTGTTCATTAGTTATTTTCGATAAATAATTTAATTTTATAATATTTGTTTGCTCTATTTCTTTAAATAGAATTATGGGTACAGAAAAAAATCTGTAATTTAAATACTTTTTGATTAAAATTAAAGTATTACATTTTTAGGTTAATTTTGAATTTTATGTTTTGCGCAACAAATATTATATTCTCAGGTTAGACTTTGAATCTTTGAATGATTGTTTTGATTTTACAGACGGGATCAACAAGTAGTATTAGCGGATCACAAATTTCACTCGACGAATCTCGAGAAGAACATGCAATATCGCCTTCATCACCAGTATCTCTAAAACGAGAAAATAGTTTCGATCTAAAACTCAGTGACGGAACGCAACTTTCCTCTAAAGATATAAAGATACTTGAGAACAGGGAAGATGAATGGCGACGGAGGCTCCAAAAAAAAGAGGTTGAACTTCTCAAACGAATGGAAAAACGAGACGAGGATTGGAGAATAAAGATGCTCGAAAAAGAAAGAGAATGGAAGAAAATAGTTGATAAACAAGAAAGGGAGAAAGCGAAAATTGAAGAAGAAAAAATGAAGGTGGAGAACGCAAAACGTTCGTTAGAGCTCGCGCTGGGTGAAGCAGAAGGTATCTGATTTTTTAAAAATCTTTCAAAATTTAAATCCATAATTATTTTACTTTTTAGATTAAATAGATATATTTTTCTCTAGAATACAAGAAGAAATTGTATAGTTTCCAAGAAGACGCAGAGCAGTTGGAAGGTTTTCAAACTCAAGAGATGGCCAAAATAAAACATCTAGTAAGCTTTTATTTTAAATATGAGAATTTAATGTGCGCGTCTTTGTTAATAATTTATTCTTATAATAATTTGTTTTTAATCTTATAATAAAATATCTCAATCATTAGTAATTTGATAATAAAAAAATTTGCTCCGTGGGCACATTCTCATCATACATCGTGTTTCGCACTCCATGTTCGTGAAGCAGATTACGAGTATTTATTTTCGATATAATCGCAACAACTTTTTTATGATAGGATCTATTATAAGTATAAGTAATTTTTTCAATACTTGTCTGAATTTTACAACTACTATTTTATTTTCAGCTTCTGTCAAAGGAGCAAGAAGTAGACGAAAAATCGCATCACCTAAAATCTGCACTGACTGAAATTGATAATTTGAAATCCGAAGTTTCTCGTTTGCGAAGATACGAAGATGAACTGAATAATGTACAGGTGAGTACCGCTTAAGGAAAAGCGAAATCAATTTCTTTCGTTACACGTTTTTAAGCTTTTTAGCTCTTTAAATAAATCTTCAGGGAAATTTGTATATTATAAATATGCTAAAGCATTCGAGTTCAATACAAAGCTTGTGTCATACATCGAATATGAAAGATTTTACGTGCTAATGGATTTTTCCCTTTAGAATGTGTTTTTTCTAGTGTTTTTAGGTTCCTTTGTCGAAAAAAGAATGATAATTATGCCAAATTTCATATACATATCAATTAAAAATGAAAATAATCTGCATATTTATTATTTTCTTATTTAGGAAGTTTTCGAGGGTTCTTCTCTCACACTTCTTCAGTTTGTGTTGTTTTCTTTTATGTCATATTTTAAATTTGCTTTGTGTTTTGTCCTTTTTTTCTGCACTTTCATGTTACCGATATCTGCATGAATTTTCCGGGAGAGTTTTAAATTAATCGGAAATTAACTCGTGAATGCTTGCGTGAAAAAGTGTATTTAATCATTTCGACTTGAAGAATAAATATATTTATTTTTGTAAATAATTCCTTAAGTTCTAACAAGATTTAACTATACGGATTCTTTGTGTTATTATATTGAAACGTGAACACTCTGTTTACATTCGATGGAGCAAATAGATGATTTACATTTTGAGATCATTCGGATTGTTACAAAATTAAAAGAGTGAAAAGTCATCGAGGTTTGAAAATTTTGAAGCACAAGGGCATCGGAGAACAGATCAAGCGGTAATTTCCGCTAAATACTGCTGCTACCGCTGATGTTAGAGGTACGTTTTCAAGCTTAGCTGCTACTCTGCTATTTTCCTATTTTAAAATCACAGTTTCATCACTGAAACTGGGTTCTTGTGATTATTAATATTGACGTGTTTATCTTATGAAATTCACTTAAATGTAGAATGCTTTTTTTTTATTTTAAGCCTACGATTGATGACTAAAGGTATATGAAGCAGAAATGAGTGGAAGGAAATATTGCTTTGAGTTATTTATTTGTTCTTTTTTTACTTCAATCACATTCATTTTTTCACATATGCTTTATTTTTTTTGATTTTATCACCTTTAGCTTTATTCACTACTAGCAGAAATTTACCCAGCGTTTTCCGGGACTGTAAGACTATTAAAATTAATTTAAAGAATTTCAATAAAAAAAGTATTTTTAAAAAAATTTTTATATGAACTAAAAAATCATAAGCACTTTCAAAATAATCCTGAGATTCACAATCTGTTTCGTTGATTCAAATATTATCAATCTAAAATCTTAGTTTTTTTATTTGTACATTATTTGACATCTTTTTAGATAATACCAAAAAATTCAGAATCCCTTGAAAATTTCCTATATGAATATAGAACTTCTATTAACTTATGAACTATTATTCTATGAAACTTCTGCTAACCTAACTGTAAAATGTTTACTTATCAGAATTGTTTGCATAATTAACCAAAAATTGTCTGTCTCGTTAGAAAGTAATTTATATTTAATATAATTATGGCTTTACTTTGGCATTATTTCGTTGAATTAAAATACAAAGAAATCTTTGGAATAACCGTTCCATTTATTTCTTGGCATTCTTCAAATTAAATGAATTTTTTCTAGGACGAAATGGAATCATTGATCCATTCTACGCATCGAGAAAAAGTTGAGGTTTCAAGACAACTAGCACAAAAGGAGGAAGAAGTTCGTCACCTGAGGGACAAAGTTTTCGTCCTAGAACAGAGAGTGGCCTTAAAATCTAATGATGAATTGACTGTTGATGAAAGAGTAGCCGATTTGATGAGAGAGAGAACTTTTCTCGAAAGAAAACTCGAAGAGGCTCATCTTCATCTTTCGGAAATTAAAACAAGTTGGTCTGGGAAAATCTCTAGTTTGGAAACTCAGGTTGGCAGACTCTGTAGACAAGCTGGTGAGGAAGGACTTGAGAGGAGGCGAGTCGAAGAGGAGAAGGACAAATTGAAAGAAAAAATCAAGCAACTTGAGGCTGAAATTGAGGTGAACAATGTTGTAATGGCGACAAAAGATGCTAAGCTTTTGCGTATGGCAGAAGACATCGATGAGATGGCCACGGAATTAAAAGAACTCCGGGCCAACGTCGATGACGAGGTGGAAGAGTTTAAACTTCAAATTGTGAGTTACCGTGATTCGCAATGATGATGCATGGGCTAGATCATCTTTGGAATACAAAAAAAAAAGACTGTCTGGCACATATTCAGACTCGAGTTGTTCATCCTCGACTCTTTCAACATATCTACATCACAACTGTGATAGTTATTTACACTTTAATCCTCTAAAAGTCCCTTAAACAATCAGAGCAATGAAAGTATTATAGTATATTGTGTAACAAGTGCAGAAAGTATGCAGTTTCAAACAATTGAGAAAATTGCTGTCCGAGCCAGATGCAAATTGAAGGCGAGTTGGATTGATACGAGCTGGAAATAAGCCGAAAATGAGCCGACGGCAAGTACAGCTAATTTCACTGCCCACTTTCTGCATCTGTTATACACGATATTTTTTGTAAAAAATGCATGGAATCTTCCGTGCATATGTTACAAAAAACATATTCTTTTATTTTTATTCAAAGCAGGGCACACAGAAAGTAATATTAAGAAGTTGTTGATTGGCATAACTAATGAAATTAGTTCATTTTTTAGTTTGCTACGACATACAGTGAAATTCAATTTTACAGTGTTCTACAATGACTGGAAATTTCTTTTCAAATATAATGATTCATTTTATTTTGAAATTCATATCATGGATCTAGTTTTGAAAAAATATATTACTATTTAAGTCGTTGTTATTAGAGATAAGGGGTAGTATTTTCTAAATGAGTTCTAGCATCTAAATCCAGTATTCGTAAAATCGTGAAATTTCACTAAAATCCACTGTTACACGATGTGTTGTGTTACAACATGACAGAAAAATGCTTGAAGCTTGATGCACTATTTTCTCTTTTTTCGTTTTTTTTTTCAATTACTTACAATTTTACAGTTCAAAGGCACCTTTTTTTATTCCGCTTATTCAAGCATGCTAACAATAAGTTTACTGACATTAATTATTCTATATCTCTATATTCAATATTCTTTTTACGTTTTATATTTGTTTATTTGAACTGTTTTAGTACCTAAACGGGTATTAGGTAACATTATTAGTATTTTTATGTACGATCTGATCATATGTACTTTTATTTTAAATAATAAAGTGAGAACATTTCAAACTAAGTATTATTTCTTATCGCTTATTTTTTACCCTTCCTTTAATTCTCCTTTTCACGCAGCTTTTTATTCGCTACATTATTTTCTTACAGGGTTCTGAGTTTTTTGTTATAATTTATTGTGCGTTTATGTTTTCACAACAATATTCATATTTGGATGCTGATGAATTTGTTGGCGAATGTAAGACACAATGCACAGAATCAGTTTTGCTGATTATTCTATTTTTAACTCTCTATTTACTTTATATTTTAGAAAATTCCTTTTTAGCAAAACCATAATTTTGAAGGGTGTCGACACCAAGTTGTGACCTCAAAGTTCAATTCCCTCACTGCTCACACTAAAAATTACAATTTTTTCCTAGAATCTGGAATCGCTTTTCAATTAAAAATACCTCACACTTAAACTAACAATTTGTATTTCCATATTCTGATTTTGATTTCGCATATCTTTAAATAATACAAAAATTGATAAAAACTATTTCCAAAATAGAATAATTTTTTTTCTCAGGAATCTTCCTCCAGAGAAGTAATCGATTTGAAGTCTCAAGTGCAGGATGTGACTTCCAAACTTGAAGCAACAACTTTGGAATTATCTCATCTGCGATTATCTTTCGAAGGAGAGAAGTCGAACAACTCCTCCTTACACTTGGAATTGGCTCGTTTAAGAGAAAATTTGGAATCGGAGAAGACTTCATCTGCGACTCTACGAGTTTGTTTGGAAAAAGAGAGAGATGAAAAAGACTCTGCATTACTCAGAATTGCTCGAATTTCTCAAGAAATTCAGATCGTGAAACAAGAGAGTGAAAGGCAGGAGATTGAAAATCTGGAACTTCAGAGTAGAGTAGAAAAGTTGGAGGAAATTTTGAAAAATAAGGAGAAGAGCATGGAGGAATCTTCCAGGATGCAAGAAGAGACAATTCGAAGATTGAAAGAACTGGAAGAAACTGAACGAACGAGAGACAGATTAGAGGGAAATGAAAAGGAACTCAAGAATAATCTTTATGATATGGAAGAACAACTTCAAGAAAAAACTAAGGTCAGATTTCTATTTTGATTAAAAAAAATGTAATCTATACATATATATGTATGTAAAATTAAGTCTGCGTATGTTCCGAATAGGCTTTCCACATCCTTTCAGTTATTAGAAACAAATTTTGCATGGTGTCATACATTTTTCTCATGAATTTCATTGAAACGTCTTTTAAGTTATGTTAATATATTTGAAATCTTCGTGAAAAAGTATTTACTAAAAGGGTTCTATAAATGAAAAGACATTTTTTTTAATTAGACAATCAAGGTTCTTCAGCAACGGTTAGCGGATATGAAAAAAACTCTTCAAAGGGAATTGAGAGTACCGTCATCTTCATTAGATAGTGATGCTGAAACTTCTGCAGCTATGCTGAGTCCAAGTTCGTCAAAAACAGTCACTGCCAAGCAAAACAACTCTGGAGAGGACGATGTCAACTTTGAATACCTCAAACATGTTCTTATCAAGTTTCTAACCAGCAGAGAATATGAGGTAAGCATTACTATTTTTTCTTTAATTTTCCTTACAAAATGTTTTTTTAAAACTGATCATTTTGATCAACAAGAAGAAGATGGCAATAATGGAAAATTTTCAAAATATAAACAATTTTCTTAACAAAATTTGTTCTTTTTTTTTTATTTTTAGGCTCTTCATTTGACAAGAGCAGTAGCAACACTTCTCCATTTTTCACCAGAAGAAGAGAGATTGTTGCAAGAAACTCTAGAATGGAAAATGTCGTGGTTCGGTACTAGACCTAATTTAGGTTTTGGACAAACAGCAAAAGCGATTCCACCTAGCTGATAATAAGGTACTCTTTTTTTAGATAGAAAAATTTCTCAGAAAATAATTGTCACGTATCTGACAGTGAAAGGGAGCGAATTTTATAAATGCCAAAGTAAGATTGTGTACGACTAACAATTTAGATAAACATCTTAAAATAAGCTCCGAAGAAAAATTATATGTTAATCAGCGATTAAGTAACTGACAAATAGTCAAAAAGGTATTAGCGTGAATTCCTTTTATAATATTCTTTAATATTTTGATAGAGAAGTACTCGAATTTATGATTCTAGATCATTTCGTGCTGTGGTATATTTAGCATTTTTTAACAATTAAAAGTATGTAAAACCAATCAATTTTTAATATGTATTTCAATTTAAATTATTCTACTGTCAATGCTCTTATTTCAAACACTTTTAATAGCTCGATCTCAAAAATCGGATTCTTCATTTTAATCAATAAATATTAGATTTAGATACATTTTCACTCTATATACACATAATTCTATTCTAAAAGTGATTACCGGTACAGAACGAGAAAATATCTAATTACAATATTTGTTAAGAAAAATGAAGAATTCAAATTTTTTGCTCTTTTTAGCACCATTGAAAAGCTCGAAGCCTATATTCTCAATAATTGAAGCAATGCTTTTTAGAGTATCCAGTTGTGGAACGCCAATATATATTATATATATAATAATCAGGCGCGGATCCAGACCTCGAAAAAGGTTGTAGGCACGGCTTGGCACGGCTACCCGAAAATCGGTTAAGTATTAACGGCCCGGCCAAGAATTTGTTAATTATTTATTAATAAATATTAATTACTTAATAATTGATTAATAAACTTGTAAAATGTTAGATTACTTGTCTATTAAACTAAATTTAAGTTGTGGACGTGCCCACCTTGCCCATATCGATGGATCCGCCACTTATATATATATTATATATAATATAGAAACGTGTTGAGCTAGTGTTAAGAAGAAATAGTCAACCTGAGTCATGTAGCAATTTTTCATCCTATGTTTCTCATAATTAAATTTTTACTTTTGAAACAAAAAAAAAGTGATTTACTAGTTTTTACTGCAGTTGTAACATGTAGACTCTGATGTAAATTTTAATTGTAGGAATATCCACAATTCAAAACATATGTACCAAGTTGCGATAGTATAATTAGACTACTTTAATTAATTTTATTGTTGCTTTATGAGGTAACAGACATTTTCTGCCATGTTATTGTTATATTACTCTAGTGAAAATTGTGGACAACAGTGATCGTGCTCTTTCATAAGGTATAAAATTGTGCCTAATTCCTTAATGCATAACTATAGACAAATGAATTCCTAAATTGTACATTATCAATTATTAAAACACCCAATACTTATATGATTGTAGAATTTTCTTATAATTTTACATAACTCCTCATATTATGGATGGTGAAATTGATTTTTATTTATTTTTTATATATTTTTCAATTGTAATTGGTTCTTTTTTTACTTGGAGGTGATGGTTTTAACACATGATATATAGTAAACGAATAAATGCAAAGATAACAAATTCAAGTATAATATTTTAATTGCAATAATGATGAAGTACAGATGCTTTTATACAGTATGTATAGATAGACAGAATCGTTATTATAATTGTTCTTAAGTATTCGAGCGAAGTAAATATTCTTAATCAATCAGTAAGATTTTTTATCGCTTATAGTGACAGAGATATGTAGACTATCTAGTTTTAAAAAATCGATGAAAGAAGAAAAAAAAAGCAGAGCCCCATCCTTGTGTCGTGTAATTACAAAGGAACGATGCAATTATTATACGGATAAAAACGTCTCTTCTTCTTAGTATATTTGTGAATAAAATTGTTTGCATGTGTTCAGTGTGCGTATAATTTTTTTTTAATCCGATGGGATGCACGTGTCGGATCGCTGAATTCGCTATCGAGTACCGTGAAATCGTAAATAATTATTATATTTCCATTTAAAAGTTTTGAGTAACGCCTTTCTCACTACGATTCTTATATTTATATGTATATTTAGTCCATATTTATATCAATACGAATTACAGAAATCTTTCTTCATCTTAATTTTTTACAATGTTTTTATCACCTAATGTAAATTTGTACACAGCTTCATAGAATTTCATTAAATACACTCTCAACATTTTTCCCTTCCTCACACTTTTTGGCTTCTGGACTATAATATAAATTTAAACAATTTTGGACTATAAATTTTGATACACGAAATGTTTCACTTTTCATCCAAAATTTACTTTCTTAAATTCCATTTTCTCTTAACTAGTTAACGTTAATTTGATTCTCGTAATTTTTTTCAATAAATAATAAGTATAAAAATCGACCACGCCAATCTTATACGGAAGGAGTAAAGAGGAAAATTACGTGGAATATATAAAACAAGTACATACATATTACAGGAACTATAACTCTCGAATAAGTTTTAGTGTAATAGTTTTACGCTCGGTTTTACGTTGAGGAGTCCATTTTAATCAGTTTCTAAACAAATTAATCGACTAGTAATCTAAAATTTACAAATTCTTAAGTACGATAAGATCCAAACTTTGATTTTTGCTTTCGTAGATTGACCTTCATGTAATTTTATTCCCAGTAAAAAAAAGCTGGTCTGCTCAATTTATTCGAAAGAATTAGAAAGAATTGAAAATAATTTATGAGAATTCAGAATAGCGAACCCGAATTCAATTTCGGGTTAACGCTCTATTTATCTTTTTCTTACTGGGTTCTAAAATCCTTACATTTTGGGTTTAAGTTCTACCCTCAAAATAAAATCTTTCCGCATTAGATTCCACAATTTATTATTATATGCCATTATATGCTACACCATGAACTTTTCCTTTTCCACCGCGCGCGCGCAGTTTTTTTTGATCGATTTCCAAAATCTTTCATTCTCGATCCAACCGATAATTTAAATTACTTTTAAAATGTACAATGTAAGTGGGAACAGGGCATTAGTTTATTATTAGACTAATAACGAAATGAGGGTACCAAAGCCCTGTTCCCACTTACCGGTGTTGGAGCATTTTCAAAACACTAAAAATTAATGTAGCGGTGTTTGAGCCCGCAAAAATAATGGATTATCGATGTTTTTTCGATTGTACGACAGGTCGACAAGGGCTATATGCACTGCAAAACACGAGCACTTACGAAAATCGTGTAAATAAAAAAATAAGTTTGATAAATCGCCTACAAGTTACTAGACCTGTTAGCTGTTTCACAGCGACGCCAAGTGACGATTACTACAAAGTGCACTCGAAGTATGGTCGGTAAGGCAGTTCATATACATAATGATACGAAAGTGTATGTGACTGGCCTTACCGACCATACTTTGTAGTAAACGTCACTTGGCGTCGCTACGAAACAGCTGACAGGTCTAGTAACTTTGTACGCGATTTATCAAACTTATTTTTTTATTTACACGATTTTCGTAAGTGGTCGGGTTTTGCAGTGCATAGTGAGATTCGCAAACTCTTTCTGAGTGAGTGAATCATCTTTCCAGTGAATTTTTGTGCCTCTTTTAGTTGGACAGGAACTTGGCAACATGTAAGTACTGCTCACCCGAAACCCAGTAACCCGCGTCTCACACTTGTAAAAATTTCCGTTTTAGCCAAACACATTGGTTTTTTCAAAAAAATAAACAGATAGCTCCTGTCGTACAATCGAAAAAACATCGATAAAAAAAAACGACACTTCGAACACATTATTTTTGCGGCTTCAAACACCGCGTATTGAAAAGATGTGGACAAAATGGCGGATTTTAAGCCATTCCACAGATTTCGATATTTTTCTGTGTTTGTTTACATTTTTTCGTCCCATGCTCAGGGTTGCTCACGTAATACACCTTAGGTAAATTACATGAGTATTTTACGTAATTTACGTACGTATATTACGTTGAAAACATTAAATTTATATGGAGTGGGGGGTTTTCTACGTATAATACGTAATTTACAAATGTAAAAAACCATAGTAATATACGTAAGAATCCTCAAGTTACGCGTAATCGTGCAACCCTGCGGCCATGCTTCAACAGGCTTACATTATGAATTTTAAAAGTAATGAAAATTACACGAAGTATTTATAATCAAAATACAAACTTAAATGAGAAAACTGAATCGAACGTTTTATTTAGTTTAAAAATAAAAAACTAGAGAAAATGATTGTGTGTTACGGTCGATAAATATGTAGTGACATCATAAATTTTGTTCTGAATTAAAAAAGAAATGCTATGTATATGTGAGGTTGAGGTTAGAATAAGCTTTATATGGTATGTACATCAGCTAATCTCAGCCTGGAATTAACGTCGCGGTCGCGGCGGAAGACGCGGGTGACCTTTTGGCTACGTGGAAACCTCAATCACCGGCTCAGCCGTGTTATTATTGAGCATCTTTTGCTTATTTCTTAATTTAAGATCAAATTCTGGTGCATCAATTTCCTTTGGAATTGGAGATAAAGCATCGCCTTCTTCAACTGGAGAAACTGCTCCCTCGCTGTCCTCTTCATCGTCAAATTCACCCTTTGGTTCGTGCATTTCATGCAGCCTCCCAGGTAAATATGCGGGATGATAAGGAAGTCCGTAACCTTCACCTCCATAAGTAATTTTCCCCATAAAAGATCTAATCTCGTCAAAACAAGTGTCCTCCCTTTCGTTTTCATTACTACTTCCTGGTGAGTCAGCCACAGCAACAACACCACTTCCGTCATCAGCTTCATGTTTCTTTAAATGTCGGTCCAAATTTGTCTGTTGTCCGAAGCAGCGATCACATAGAGGACACTTGAAAGGTCTTTGCTTGTCGTGAATATTTCTGACATGTCTTTGAAGATTGCTAGATATACTGAAAGACCTTTCGCAGTATTTGCATTTGTAGGGCTGTTCTCCAGTGTGAGTTCTCAAGTGTCTCGTGAGATTCGCTGATCTTGGAAAGACTTTCCCACAGAATTTGCAGGTGTAGCGATCCTTCATCTTCCCGTGATGATGATTGTGATGATGAGGCATAACAGCATCTTGATAGGGCTTCACTCCAGGAAAAGGTCCTAAGGAGGATGTCGGTAGGAGGTCATAACTTGGTCGACCACTATTGAAACCGTTCATGAGTGGTCTTAAAAAAGGAAATCCACGAGGCGGACCAAAAGGAGGAAGTGGAGGCATTAGTCGAGATTCCGCACCATTTGGAGGTGCCCCCGAAAATCCCGCGAAATTTCCAGCTGGTTGGCGGTACATCGCTTCTAGAAACATGGGATGAATTGGTCTGTGGTAAGCCATATGTGGTGGATTCGGCTGATCGGAAGCGAGAGGAGTTCTTAGAGGTGGAGGAGGAGGAGGAGGAGGAGGCGTTATTACTTCTTGCTTGAGATCAATATGTGGTTCTTCAGGAGCGATTGGAGGGGAGTGTGCTTTTATTTTAGGTGTAGAATCTCTAGAATCGCCCGAGTCGGTTCTTTCCCTTTTTCTGGTCTTCAGAGGTTCTTCTTTCACGGGAATCGGGGAAGGGGAAGTCTTTTTAGGTGTTGAGACTCTGAATTCATTAGAAGTGGTCCTCTCCCTTTTCTGCAGACTGAGATCCAGGGGTTGATCTGTTTCTTCAAGTTTTTCTTCTTTCAGAATCCCTTCCTTGTTCTCGGTTCTCGAGAGATCGAGTTTCTCCTCCTGTGGAGGTTCGGGAGTCGGCTGAAGAGGTCTTGCTGACGAAGGTCTGAAAGTCGAGGTTACTTCTTCTTCTTCGGCAGTATAGGGAGAGATCTTGCTCTGTTGAGGAACTCTGGGTGGGGTGAATCGTTCCTTCTTGGGACTCTCAATCCGTTTCTCGGCTTCCTCGACTTTCTGATGTTGGTACAGAAGTGGTGAGTTGAGGAAGTTAGGCGCACCGGGAAACATTCCATGATAGTGGCTCATGAGACTTGATTGATAAAATGGAAGTCCCCCAGGTAGGGAAACTGGTGTTCTTGGATAGACCAAAAACGGACTTGTCGTGGATGTTGGAAGCTGAGGCATCGTTCCTAATCTAGGTGGTGGTGTCGAATCGCAATATTTCTTGTGTTTGGTGAGGGATGTGGAAGTATTGAAGGATTGACCACACTTATGGCATTTGCTTGGAGTGCGGCAAACTGCGTGCATCCGTTTGTGACGACATAGATTTGAAAATTGGGTGTAAGACTTTAGGCAAACTTCACAATGGAAGGGCTTTACACTGCTATGGATGTGAGTATGTTGCTTGAGTCCAGAACTTGTTGCAAAGGTTTTTCCACATTCGGTGCAAGCGTGGCTTCTGGCTCCGACGTGATGGGACCTGATGTGTCGCTGAAGATTCGATGGATCGGTGAAAACCTGCGAAGTTGCAACCTATTAGCGACACTTGAAAATCAGCCCTGTAAGAGAGGGATTCGGTTTGCGACTGCTGAGGTACGAGTGAAGCTTACCTTTGGACAATTTTCGCAAAGGTATTTTCGAAAATCTCCGTGGACGATTGCACGATGACGGACGAGTAATGGTCGCCAGGCGTAGCCACTTGGACAATTGTCACAGAGATGCTGCTCTGCTGGGTAGCGGTGACAGGTTACAAGGTGATGGTCCAATCTGTATAACAACAAGATTTTATGTTAATGATATAAGTATTATACGAAATATATGTATGTATATATTCAAAAGACATCTATTAGTTATAAGGATACGTAGATTTTGTCAACCTCAAAAAGTGTAAAGTGTAAAGTGAAACTCTCAGCACTATTTGTCGCAGTGAGATAGTACAAACTCTCCTATACTCTTATAGCATGGCGACGAAGTAACGTGCTCGCGCATATGAGCTGTGAGCACGCAAAGCTGATGATATAAAGGGGCATTAGTGTACCAAAACGCTTAACATTTCACGCTTTACAACAGGTGATTCCACTTTATTTATTTCTCTCTGTCAATTTTCATCTTTCTCTTGAGCAAGAGTAATAACAGAAATTCATTTATATACATTAATTTTAATAGAAATCATAGATGCATGAGGAAAAGGTGATGTTATCACATTCCCTTATTCATTTTCAATAAGATTTTCTTTAAAATTATTTCTTTTAAATTACATGTATTATATTATATGTTTATACTTATTTTATGAGCATCAACTTCTGTTTCCAGAACATTATGTCCAGAATAATATAAATATTTTTCGCAAAAACTAAATAATTTAGATCGAGATAAACGGGATCTATAAGTTTGAGGGAAAAATATTTATTATTCCAAATGTAAAGTTCAGAAGACTGAATTTTCTTATTTGATAATTATACAATATACTCTTAAGAAAGTAGGTAAAAGAAAAAGAAAATTTTAAAAAGTTGTATATTTCAAAATGACAAAAAAAAACAAAAAAAAACACAAGAGAAATGAATTATCAGGTAAATAACGAAATTGTGTATCGTGAGAAGAAAAACAATTTAAAGCCGATAAGTATTAGTGAAATCAAAGGCATAATTAAGAGGGAGATCGATGAGGAACATTTGACTTTTTGAGGGTGCATAATGGTGTTCACGAACTTTTGCCGCATGCCACGTGTATATATATATATATATGCATTATGCGTAACATAGTGTCCGAAAAGCTTGCGTGACCTCACGTGTAGCCTCCATTCAGATTTTGAGTGGATAACGCACCCGACCCTTGAATTCGCACAGTTAATTATTAATTGACGTTCTAATATCAGCGACACGGGCTTTGAGGCACATATCTCACCATCTCGATGGCGGCACGACGCGACAGTTTGGAAACAATGTTTTCAATTCGAAAACTTCGTGTTACAATGCTTATAATCGTCAATAATCTGATTTAGCTTTATGACGAAGTAGAATAAATTTTTTATGAATTAAGAGAGCTTATGCAACTGATGAACAATGGTGTCATTTTCATATTCTGCTTCATGGAAGATCGATTTCAATTATTTATTGCATGTGAGGTTGTTCTATTATTTTTCAGTATATATATGGTCAATATAACAGTTATAAATTCATTAGAATTTTTAAAAATCACGCTCTTTAACGATCCATTCTTCACTAAACTCAACTGATTTCAAGAAAAAAATAAAATAAATTCATTTAAAAAAATATACATTTAATATAATTTAGAAAATATTTATGAATTGTTATACTTACACGTCAATATCCTGGAACGGTTTGTCGCAAACTGTACATTTTATATTCCCATCGTCTTCATCTCTGTTTTCATCTATTGGTTCGCTATGCTGAGAAGCTGAAACAAAATAAAAAAGGATCCATAAGAAACCAATCGTAAAATTTTCAAACAATTCTAGATATTTTGATTAAATATGAATAAAAGTCCAATTTTTTATTTAAAAAAAAATTGGCTTTCACACTACTGAAGGAGAATTTTTTTTGTACTCAAGGATTCAAAGTTCACCCTTTCAATTAATATTAGCACAAGGAAAATATAGATTTGCAGTTATTGAGTTGCTGATTCAAAACAAAAAATCGTAAAATCCATCAACACCTCTTTTGAGATTTTGTGACTATACATACTGCAAAATTAATGGAAATTTTATACAAATTTTATATGTGGCTACTTAAACATTTTTTGAAGACGTTTTTTTTTTGGTATGTCGAGAAATTCTAAATTTGGGGAAAATGTTCGAAAAGAAAAGTATATCTTTTTTTTTTGACACAGTTTTGTATATAATACTGGCAACCGGATATGATTAATTTTAGGAAAACAGTTTTACATCTTCCAAAACTAAATCTTTTTCGCATTATACGTTATACTTTTCTTTAAACTCATTCGATTTCAAGAAAAAGAAAGAATAAGTTTAATTTACATTTTTTATTCGTTTTTTTAACTCCTTTTTTTGTGTATCGCGGCGAAAAATATTGGTTTTATAGAAAAATTTTTAAAAATTTTAATTGAAAACACAAAGCACACACTTACAAAACACTTCTTTGAACAAGTTTGAGTAGAACAACTTGATAAAAACTGCCTCTAATGAATCAAGAAAAATGTACTTTACTTATGATTGTTCATCAAACGCGATCCGACACACAACCCTTCACGAAGACAATAGCTATAACAGTGATGTTCCAGTTTGCGCAGTGTGCAGTAAGGTAATACAGTAAATATATACGGGGTGACCGGAACCGCTTCCTATTGGTAAAAGAGGAGTGGCTCGTCGGCCAATAGCAGGTGAGAATGGGAATTCACCCCCGCAACATTCACCCCAAATGTAAAATGTCGTGGTGCAAGTGAAATCAGGAAGGAAGGATACGTCAAAACTGCAGGGGGGCATCGCTTATAAATCGCGACATATAACACCTTCCTCTAACTTCGTTCCACCACTATACCTATTCTAGTTTCCGGTTTAAAAAGATATGTCTCATAGTCACATGTTCTCCATTAAAACGCCACCTCGTAACTCTGACCTTTTATATTTCTTTCGGATCCTATATAGAAAAACTGTAAAAGGATTTTTATGGGAAATCAATAGAAAATTTTTTATTAATGAGCCCTTCTCTAAAAACCAATACTGAGTTGATGAACTCACAAAATAAGGATAGCTTTTCTTCTGTCCTATATATATACACTAGGGTGGTCCTTATTTTTTCGATTTTCGATTCTTCTTGGTCTCACCCCCCTATTTTGTTATAATGACCAAAAAAATGATCTCTATCAAATTTTAACGAAATCGGTTAATATTAACAGGTGCCTCAAAGCTCTCAAAGTTTCTTATGCAATTAACATGGAGAAAAGTACCGTCCAACTTTAAATGCAGGTATTTTTTTTATATTTCACCGGAATCCTTTGGCTCTGTGCAATTGTGATCTTCAGAATATGTTAAAAAGACACATCTAAACGAAAAAAATTTTTTTTGAAAAATTTTCAAAATGGCGGATCCCTAAATTTAACCAAAATTACAATTTCCATTATGTAAATTTTGCAAAAAAAATTTTTTCGTTTAGATATGTTTTTTTAACATATTCTAAAGATCACAATTGCACAGAGCCAAAGAATTCCAGTGAAATATAAAAAAAATACCTGCATTTAAAGTTGGACGGTACTTTTTCCCATGTTAATTGCATAAGAAACTTTGAGTGCTTTAAGGCACATGTTAATATTAACGTGTGCCTCAAAGTGTTAATATTAATTTTGGTGGAGAACATTTTTTTGGTCATTATAACAAAATAGGGGGGTGAGACCAAGAAGAATCGAAAATCGAAAAAATAAGGACCACCCTAATACGATCACAGTCAAAAAATAAGCGAAGCTTCATCATCTTCGATTAATAAACATAAATAAGACGACGTGGAATACTTAATGCCTTTTAGCGACTGCGCGTTGATATATAATTATTAAATACAGTTGTGACAATAATCAGGGTGTAAAAAATTATTAAAAGTTTTGTAAGCAAAGATTACAAAAAATAAATTTCACAATTCATGTTACTGATAATATATTTTGGTAATAGGAAATTTATCCTGGCTTTATAAAGTATTCGTGATTAAGTTTATCGATTTCGTCTTAAGAAGAGCTATTTTTCAACATTTTTTTTGAGTATGTCAAGAAAGATATTTATTTCCATATCGTTCATGATATACTCAAAAAAAATGTTCAAAAATAGCTCTCTTCTTCAGTTTATAAAGTAGAATAACCCCTTAAATGATGAATGAAATTTTGTTTATTTAAAGAAAACTAAAGGACAATAAATTCAATCATACTTTAACTTTGGTATTATAACTAAACACCAAATAAGCATCACGTAGCGGTCACTCGATATGAACGAGTATAGATCTGGTCAAAGCCACAGCAATTAAAATTTCTGTATGGGTTCTTCTCTAAACTGAACAAATTTAAAAAAAGAAAAAAAAAGAAAGTTCCCGAAAGGATTTTCGCTCTTCGACTTGATGTTCTAAATTACACTAATATTTGAATTTGGGCTGAAGATTGAAAATTCGTTGAATCAATTTTTTTTTGGTTTCCATTCTATTGTTCAACTATGACTTCTTGTAACATCGAATGTTTCGAGGTCGACCGCATTCACATTGTCTAAATTCACGGCGTGCCGCTTCAAATTAGTCGAGGATAGAGAACGATTAACGTTCAGCAGGGGGTTGGTCGATCCTGCAGGGCGCATATACAGTGGCGTGGTGTCGTGCCCGGTTCCCATGAAGGTCCGTTGGGGGTACATCGTTGAGCCATATGGTGGAACAAGTGTACTGGGAGATTTAAATAACCGTTGTACGATCACTTCTATAATATTTTATGCTAACTTAATTCACCTTATTCTTATCTTTCAATGTAATTATGTACTGTTAAGGAAATTATCATTTTTTTCACAGTATTATCACATATTACAATATATAATAATACAATTTTACCATTACTATAGTTCTTTTCCTAAAAATATAGTTCTATAATCTAAGAGAAATTTATAGAGGATTTTTGAAAGCTGCCAGCATAATTACGAAAGATACATCATCTTCAATTTTGATCAGTATGTACATATACATATATAGATTCTTTTTCAACGGATGTCATTCAGGTATCTGATTCCGTTTGTCTACTGCGCAGATGACTTGATAAATAATGCTAATTCGAAGTTTAATAAGAATGTCGAAGGCATGCTGCGGAAAGTCAACAGGTGGGATCCACCAACTATACCCCCAGCTAAGTCGGTTGCACGTCGCTGCATGGGAAAAAGTAACGGAAATCAATGTTCTTTTAAATTTTGTATAATAACGTCAACCACCATAAACTCAAATTTGAGAAAATATACACTGATAGACTTTCTTTTACAATAAATGATAAACTAGCTGTGAAGTTGTACCAACTTTTGTACTCATTCAATGAGCACTTTGCTTCCTCATAGAGGAAGCAATAAGAAGTTTATATATTTTTTGAACATTTTTTTTTATTTTAAATAATAATTTATAATATTGACATACATCGTTTAGACACAAAGAATCTTCATTTTCTTTACATCAGCTTTAAATTTTAATTATTTCAGAAATTATAGTCGAAAAATTAGTTTTTTAAAAATACAATTAACCATAACTTTCTTATTTTCACAATTAAATGCATTCATCATACAGGTCAATCGCTTCGTCTCGACATAAAGAATATTCATTTTCCTTACGTCAACTCAAGATTTTGATTATTTGAAAACATAGAGCGAAAAATTAACTTTCAAAATTATAAATAAACATAACTTCTTTATTTTTTAATGAAATGCATTAATCATATAGGTAAATCGATTTGTCTCGATGAAAGGAATCTTCATTTCCCTTACACCAGCTTTAAATTTTCAACAATTGAGAAGTTATAGTGAAAAAATGAATTTTACGAAAATTATAAAAGTACATAAAACTTTTGAAATTAAATATTTTATTAAACCATTGTAAGAAATTCAACTAGGTATATAGTGGAATAACTATGCAAAATTTCATCAATTTATCTCCACGCGTTTTCAAGAAATTGCTGGATCGTGACACACATACATACATACATACATCCGGACATCTTTTCAGATCATCATCATATTAGATATATTGCCCTTGAAATATGTTCAAAAAAACCTTTTTTAGGAAACTGGATTTTGTCACCACTACATAGCTTCCTCTATGAGGAAGCAAAATGTATGAAGTTTCGTATAGTGGTTTTCAAATGCTCATGTTCTTATATTAAAGTTTGAAACGATTATTTTAGTTTCTAGAATCATTATATTAATGTCGTATTCAAACGATTGAAAACCACTATATCAATTTTTGATACAAAGTCACTTTTCACAGCGTTTTGAAATTGTAGAATACTAAAGTTTGTTATATTTTTACCATTTATTGAAATAGAAAGTCTTCCAGTGTATCAAAAACAATTACATTTAATTATATTATCTGCAGTTATAAAATAAATAAAATTTATTTATAAAACTTATAAATCCATGATAAGAAACTGAATTTTTTAAAATCAGGGTGAAATGGATATTTAGAGGGAGGTATTCTGCCCCCCGAAAAATGCATTATAAAATTGATCCTAACGTCAAATAGACGCGTCATTAGGCCGATAGCATGAATCAGATATAGGGTTGATTTCGGGTCTGATGCAAAAAGCTTCTTCCCTCCCTCCCACCCCTTTAAAAAAGTGTCGCGTGCGCCTTTTGTGTGGTACCCCTTTTTCATCCGCGTATGTTTTTCCCTCAACTCTGTCTGACCCCGGTTACGCGCGTGTTAATCGACAATGAGAGTCATAAATTATCTCTCTGCCCTAATAGAGACGTCGAGAAAGTGAGACGAAAGATAGGGAGAGGAGGCAAGAAACACGAATTACGCGTGTATATCAATAAAAAAAAACTATGGCGGAAAATCAAAGTCATAATTCATATTAACAGCCTCTGTCAGTTGCAGACACACCTTTTTTTGGTTAGTCTTCAAGTAATGGTAAAAGGTGGCATCCCCTTCAAATTACCACAATTATGACACTACAGTTTTTATTAACTTGAATGTCATATGCTATTATTAATAATTTTATAGAAATCAATGGATTTTAAAAGACTAAACAGATTTTATAGAATTAAAAAAAAATCAAAGAAATATCAATCGCTCTTCTATATGAATAAGTATGATTCTAATTTCACTAAGTTTCATTAAAATTGGAAGCATATATATATAATTTCCGAAATTTAAAAAAATAATTGAAGAATTTCGAAAATAAAATTTTCTAATTGCCCCCTGAAAAAGTACTTCGAAAAATGTTTGTGAACATCGTGAAATATAGGATCATACCTTATATGCTGGATTGATTTTAACGATTCCGAAATTTGTTTATGAAGTTGGCTACATTTTTACGATTTCGTTAATTGAGTACTTCCAACTTGAAGGTTTATGATTTCCTCTACTCGACAATTGTCTCGCACGATGGTACCTGATTTGGAAAGGGGAAAACGTTATACGAGATCCAGATGTCGCGCGACAATTAAAACAAAGCTTATTATCAAACTTGGACGATAGCTTCGTTTGCTAATTAATGCAACTTCAAAGAGAATATGTTATTTATCACTAATAGAATTTCAGTTTCTCTTCGCAGTTTCAAATATTTCCCACGAGGCATCCAAGTACATATTTTTTATTAAAAATTTTTCTTTTTCTTTTTTTTTTAAAAAAAGAATATAAAATATTTTTATATCAAGTGTCAGATTTATTTAGAAAGGGAAGATTGAAATTAAATTTACGAATACTGATTTTTTGACGAGCAGGATTAGGTAAAATTATCATCCCCTGCATGTGGTTAAAAGTCAGGATTCAAGGTGGTCCGGAAACGGTAACAACCAGTTCCGGACTAATGTTTGCTCATTATTATTGACTACTGTAACTGTCGTCTATTTAATGTCAGTTTGTGGACTTTTAGGTATTTCTAATTCGCAAAAATACTCTTTTTCGTAAATTGAAAATGTTTTTCATTTAAAAAATAAACTTGTCAATTCTGAAAATTTGTTCATTAAAACTCCCGCCCTTTCTCGCAGCAAATCCTTCTAATGATACCGCGTGCTCGGAATGCCGATTATAAAATCTTAATGAAGGAGCACATTTTTATGGGACAATTTTAGTGGAGCAACTTACCAAAGCAATTATAAGCGACCCTGGGAGCGATGTTAATTTCTGAAAATTAATTAAGACACTAAAGTACCCGTTCCATTTAAAAGGGTATAAGAGGAAACAAGAAAGAGCTTTTTTTTAAACAACCTCGTCACAGAAAACTTTTTTTATCCCTCTCGAAAAATTATTATCGTTTGATTATTTTGATCAAGGTTTTATTTTTGTCCTTTAAGAAATTTAAATAATTTTCACAATCCTTATTTATAGCTATTTTTCAGTTCGATTTATATTTTATAGTAAAAGGCGTGAGAGGGTTCTTTTTAAATGAATCTACAGCTAAACGGGTGAGATATGTCATAATGGGAATAATGATGTCAAACAAATGGCAAGGGCGTGATTTCTACCCCCATTCAACCCTTGCAAAGTTGCAACTCGAGGCATCTGCGCTCAGCTTCAGGAAAATTTTTCCTTTTTTTCGCACTGTGGGAGGGTGGAGGGGG
>UCOH01006404.1:0-30408 GCA_900474275.1 Synergus japonicus
TATATATATATATATATATATATATATATACTTTCTATGGAAATAGGAAATTTATTGTTATTAAAATATAATTTGTATTCCAGAAAACCAACGCACTATATTTACGTGCACGACACAACATATCTGTTGGAAAATTTAGGATTAGCATCCACAAACATGGGATCTCAACAAAATCCTAGAGGAAGCTTGTATTCCTTAAGAAGAGGCTCGTTTGATGTTAGATCTCTCGGAAGTGATAGTAAATAACTTTTACCATTTTTTTTATAAATTACTATGTTCCTTTTCATTATAAATAATTGTTTTTTTTTATACACTGCATATTGCACACTGCTTATAACTGCAATTCTAATTATAAGTAAAAAGCACTTCTGAAAAACCTGCATGTTTTAATATTTAACAGCACAAAGGCGAGGTAGTTTGGCAAAATTGAATAATTTACCTCTTGAAGCACCAATCACAAAAGTCATGATTCTACTGAACAATGCAATGTTAGAAGCAACGAATCCAGAAGTCGCTATGCAAATCGACAAAGTATGTAAAAATTCTAAGCAAATTGGATTTTTTGTTTAATTTAAAAAATGTTTTTGTGTCGCACATGCATTCAAGGACATTATTATAATTTTAATTAGAATTTTATTACACTATAAAATTTTTGCTAAATTCAAAATAAAAGCTAAAATGACGCTTAAAAATCATTTCATTAAAAAACTGAAGTTCTATTAATATTTGGATTTTTTCAGGCAATTGAGACACTCAGAAGTACTGAATTGTATGCACCGGTTATGAAGGAGGATAAAAAAATCGTCTATGATCCTGTGACCTCAGACTTGATTGGAGCTTTGATTTCTGTACGAGTGATTATGTTCGTCATCAATTACTATCCACTCTTAATCTCAATTTTATATTAAAACATATTTTTATTATAATTCAAACATATTAGTTTATTCCACATATTTTTAAACTTTACTCAAAAATTTCCACATATCTGTTAATATCTTCATACAAAAGGCAAAATATTATGTTTCACGATGTGAATGTGGTTTTAATTTTAAGGCACCTCAGTGTAAGGATTCTCGAAGATCATCGAATGATTCTACTGGTAGAATATCAACAGTGAAGCTTTTTAGCCATGTAAATAAAGTAAAAACCTTACGGGCTCCACGCGAAATTGACGAATTACTAGATACGTGTATGGATTGGGAATTCGATATTTTCAAATTAGAGGTTTTATCCGGCATGAGGTTTGTGTGTGATTTTTATTTAATTAGAAACGCCTTTTTTGCACATTTTACTGCAAATTTCATGAATTAATCTCTTTTTTACTGATTTATTTCAGACCATTGCTTCACTTAGGTTTAAGTATTATGAATCAGTATAATGTAGCAGCTGAACTTGGTTGCGACGAAGCGACACTATACAATTGGTTAATAGTAATAGAAGCCAATTATAGGGCAGAAAATAGTTATCACAATTCTTCCCATGCTGCTGACGTTTTACAAGCTACAGCAAAATATATGCAATCTGATAGACTAAAACTTATTTTGAATCCCTTGGATGAAGCAGCAGCTCTTATCGCTGCTGCTGCTCATGATATTGATCATCCAGGCAGATCAAGGTACTATTTTCTTCAATAGTTTTTTTTACAATAGAAATTGTGTCTTCTGTTAATTTATTGAATTTATATCTTTCTAAGTAATTAATGCACAACTTGTTTAAACTCTTAGATAATTCTTTTTTTACAGTCTGTTTCTTTGTAATTCGAATAGTAGATTGGCAATTTTATACAACGACCTTACGGTTCTCGAATCCCATCACGCATCACTGACTTTTAAATTGACATTGGCAGACGATAATATTAATATTTTCAAGGTGAGAATATGTGTTCTTATTTTTTGTTTAATTTAATGATATATTTTACTTGGTTTTTAATTTACAATATTTCCTCAAGCTCCTATACAATTTTCTATAATTATCCCTATTTTTTAAAGCTTCAGTTTGATTTGGATTATTTTGAATTTTAGAATTTAGAGAGGGAAGATTACAAGGTGGTGAGACAAAATGTCATAGATATGATTTTGGCTACTGAAATGACCAAACATTTTGAGCATTTGGCAAAATTTGTCAATGTCTGTAGCACTAGAGGAGATATTCAATCTGAGGTAATAAAAAAATCAAAACTTTAGTCAATTATATTACAATAGTGATTTCTTTTATAGGATTATAGTTTAAAGTATTTTGTGCAATTAATATTTACATATGTTTATGAATCTATACAGATATTTTACTATTCATTAAAAAATGTTTATTTCAGTCTCTTTCAGACGTTGTAGACACTTCCGTACTTTTAATACCAGAAAATATCACCTTAGTGAAAAGGATGATGATTAAATGTGCAGATGTTTCAAATCCAACACGACCATTGAGAAGTTGTATCGAATGGACGAGAAGGATTGCAGAAGAATACTTCAGTCAGGTAATTTTTACACAGACTTGTTATTTCTTATATCTTGGGTTTTCTTATATATTCTCGAATTATAAATAAAAATATATTGTAGTTATACTTATCATGAATTATGTCGAATTTAATTTAGACTGATGAAGAGAAGGCTAAAAAATTGCCAGTAGTAATGCCCATGTTTGACAGACAAACCTGTTCCATACCTAAATCTCAAATAGGGTTCATAGATTATATAATTACGGATATGATCGAAGCGTGGAGTGGTATGTTAATTGAAATACCCCTAAATATTATTCAAGTTCATTAAAATCATAAAAATTACTAATTAAAACAGCGATAATTATTATTTTTCTAGCTTTCATCGATATGCCCGAAATGGTTGGATATATGAGGCAAAATTACGAAAGGTGGAAAGAATATCATGTACGTTATATTCAGTACAATAATATATTTAAAAATTACGAATTAAGAACAACAAATAATAAGTATAAAATAATTAAAATAACGGTAATTTTTGTTGATTTACAGGAAGAAGGCATATCGACATTGCAAGATGTGGAATTATTACAACAAATACCAGGATTGGAAATTTATAAGTCACCTTAGAATAGGAATTAAAATTTGATTCTCCGTCCACAAACTGTTTAAACTAGAAAAAATGACCAAGTTTAAAAGCGGTAAAAGTAAAAACAAAACTTGCATGTGTAAATGATTACTTTTGCTAAATATAGATGGTACATAATATTTATAACTCCTATTTTCAACCTGCATATTAAGAATACTAGAATTGTAGAAACTCCTAAAAGTGTAAGAAAACACCTGACCGATTTAATTGAAAGTAAATATATAAATCAAGTTAATATTATACTAAAAATTCCTTCTGCGTCATCCGCTTGCGATAAGTTGAAACTATCAGCTGCTATACTGAAAATCTTTCTCATATTTTACCTAAAAACCAAAGGAGGTATGGAAATCATTATTTATAAACACTTTTTCACATGTTTAAGAGTTTTTTTATTTGTTTTTTAAATCTCTTCTCTTGCCAATCAATGTTATCAATATTCGAAGGTAAATTTCAAATCTCATAAAGAATTAACATATCTTTCAAAGGGAATTTTCGCTTTTTTTTCTATGGTGGAGCTTTTTTTCTGACAACAACGTGGATCTACAACTTGAATCTTAATCAGTTTGAATTTTCACAATATTTTCAATCAATGCACGCACAAGAATTATTTGTAATCATGACAATGTTGACTCAAGCATTAATACCACATCAATTAGCCATCAAGTTACATAGATATTGAGAAGCGATGTTACTAAGTTACAAATATTCCAAAAATCTAACTGCAGTGCAAATACGTATGTTGCTACAAGTACACATTCACATCGAAGGAGTATAAAGTTATTATAGCCGTTTTATCCAGTACTAGTGAAATATACTCTGATTGGAGGTAGGGATAAATTCCATGATGATTGATCTTAATAACAACATTAGCAATTTTACCAATGATGTTTTCAATCGATACTTATGTCTATTTTTTTTCTTAAAACCTATGCCATATGATGCAGATGCATCATCACAAATTTCTGACTTCCTATCAATCATGTATCTGTTGTTTGACGAATATTTTTAAAAGTGGGACTTATTAAATTCCTACCCTAGTTTAACCTATCCAAATAGCAGTTGTTGTTTCTTGGATGTTTTTCAATGACAAAAATTGCATACAAAAAACCTTTACGTAGTGAGGAAGGAAACATTATAAGCTCATCCTAAGTCTAACACTCCGTAGCCATAACTTAAGACCTACTCCTTTTTTTGGGTGGCATTTAGCCATTTTTATTTGATTTTTTTTACATTTCTTATTTTACTGGCATATCGACTTTTAATCTTATGCTAGATATTATGTCTTTCAAGTTCTTACGTTCTTACAGAAATGGAAATGATTCTCCTTCAAGGGATGTTTAAGCTTTTGTAATTTTAAGTAAAAATATGCTTGAGGGGTGTGGAGTTGACAGCATTTCAAGCTTAGTGTTAGTGTTTCAGTGTTGTATGTCTAACATTACAAAAATGTAATGCCATTGAATAAACGGCACCTCAATACAAGATTACAAGTACATATATTTAAAATCTCTTCCCAATTCTTAAGTACATTCGTCTCGAGCTTGAAAGTTTCGTGCCGCACACGATTATAAAGTCCCTCGCAATGCAAAGTTTAATATTTGACGTGTAAAGATATTTTTGGGCAAGGAGTAATCAGAAAACTTTGCAAATCTACGGAGGCGTCTCACGCCCCCGTTTCTGGCAACTATTTAAGCTTACGTGAGATATTTCGGTCAGTCGAGCTTAAACCAGAAGATCGTTAACTTCCTCAAATTCATAAAATTGACGTTCACCTTTCAACGTACGTATGAGTGTATTTCCTTTGGATTTTACCTGATAACAACTGTAAATACCTTATACCTATAACTTAATCCTACTTTACTCAAGATATGAATTGAATCATTCCTGTTCTTACTTCTTTACCATTTTGTACTAATAATTTCTTAGATTTTGATCTTTGACGATCAAAAGTTTTTGTTCTTAATCCATCCTAATTATACCTCTAATCATTATTATTGTACGGTTTAATGATTATTATCAAAGTCTTTAATGTAATTATTGTAGGGGGTTTATCATAGTTAGTATTTTAATTAAAAGTGACGACTCTTCCCTAGCAATACTTCCTTTATACCCTAACACTTATCAAAGATAGGAAAACGCGATCTAAGGAAATCAGGCACTAGCGATTGAGTACTGCAGGGATTGATGTTTACTACGGGATTTCAATCTGCACAATCGATTTTTTTCCTGTACCTTGATGCTACTCTACGACTAAGGAATCACACCCTTGAGCTATCTTGATGTTCTTTTTCGTTACCTTACAGTAATCAAACTTGAAATTCATTCACAAAGTGATCTTAGTACTTAGTCAGCAATTGCAGACGCATGGCATTATTCTCATCATAAATACCTCCTTATATTTTGATATCAAGCATGCTAAAATTCCAAAATCAAAGAGATTACTATTACCCTAAGGTACTTGAAGTTCTCTAATTGTGCGGATTTACGCTAACTTGCATTTTAGCTAAAGTGTAATGAACGACAGTATACGTAAGAAGCGATTAAACGTGATTAAACGTGATTAAACGTGATTAAACGTGATTAAACGTGATTAAACTTGATTAAACGTGATTAAACGCGATTAAACATGATCAAGATTAAACATGATTGAGATTTTAGTTTTAACGAATCTACTGACATTGAATGCTAAAATTCGAGATCTTAATTCATTAATTCGTTAATAGATGGAAGAACTTTTTTTTTATCTCGGACAGCAACATTCAAAAGATTAGAGAGTAACAGTTTAGCTTCAAATGCATATTATATTCAAGAAAAATTAGCCACTTAGAACCTTTAATCCCTAAAACTTTACCTCCTTAAGATTTTACCTTATGACACGATCTTGTTAGCATTCTTAAATTCTTAAAATTGTCATGATCCATCAGATCCATCTAACCCTGACTACAATATCCTTATCATTATTAAATCCTCGGAAGATACAACTCATAGTTATTGTTATTTTCTCTTTCTCAGATGTCAACAGTGCCACTCATGTTTCGTGACTGGTGGGATGACTTTGACAGGCCCAGCAGATTGCTGGACCAGCATTTTGGCAGTGGCCTCAGTCGAGATGATCTTTTCTCGAGTTTTTCCAATTTGGCATTAACAAGACCACGCCCAGTTTTTGGAAATGCATCCTACTATCGACCTTGGAGGACTGTGGCGCGTCAAAATTCTGGTGGTGCAAGCACCATCCAAGCTGACAAGGATAAATTCCAGGTAACGATCTATTTCAACTGACCATTTTCATTTGCAATAGCATCCTCCTTACCACAAAATCCTACTGATTTTATTTAGATTTTTTTATTTTTGCAGTGTAATTTGCCTCTGATCTTTTAAGGCTAATATGTTTCGTCATCTCCAATCAATTAATCAAATCCTTAATAAACTATTTACTCTATATAAATTTTCTGATTAAGGATTTGATTAACTGATCAGAGGCTCTTACAGAGCCAGCAAAATTGTGTGCGCTTCTTCAGAATCAGTAGTTAAGACTAGTACAATCCTTTGCATTGTTCGGGACACAGCTTACTCGAAAATGCCCATATTTTTTTTTTATCAGATGTTTCTTTTTTTTCTCGGACGATTGTCTTTGCCTCTGATGGTCCACTCGAATCTTTCTCAAGGGATCGGACTGTTCTGATTCCTTGAGAAAGATTCGGGCTGACACAATCACCCTCACTTAAGAAATGTTTTCCTCAGTTCTTTATTTTTCCTTCTTCAAACAGTACTTCAATGAAATAGTATTTAAATTAAACAACCAAGTAAAACTAGATTTAAAATAGCTTAAGTCAAGAAAAATCTATCTGAAAAATCTGTTTCTTAGAAGAATGGAGTAATTACAGGCTGGATACTCTGGTTTCGCTACTAGCGATTTGAACAGGATTTGCCAGAACTGCTTAAGAGTCCTTCCCTTCGCAACGACTATCCCATAACTTTCTTGGAAAGTCATGGGATAGTCGCTGCTTTTTTTTTCAGAAGATGGAACTAGTTAAAAATAGCACTCACCAGCAGAATCCAGTCGAATTTGAAGGCAAGATTAGTCAGGGAGATTCAAAATTAGTTCAGGAAAAAAAGTTTTTTTAAAAGAAGTTTTTTTTTTAAAGAAAAGTGTTTTTTAAAAGAAAAGTGTTTATTAAAAGAGGTTTTTAGTGTTTTTAAAAGAAAGGATTAATACGAAAAGGATTAGAGTTAATACTTTGAGGAATAGATTGTTCTTAAATTGCGCCCTTACTTACGAATCTTACTTAATCAAACTGGATAAAACGTCTCTAAAACGCGCACTCAGATATTATACAATGCTCGCTTAAATATATTAGGTAAAAGATCTAAACACCTCTTGTAACTTAGTAACTCGGTGGATCTAACTCGCTTACATTTTCGTCTGTAAAATGCTCTCTTTACACAGAAACTCGTATAAAAATTGTGCTTATGTTCACAAAATTATCTATGTGGACAAAAAGCTTATCGTACAGAAAAAAAAACTGTAAAAATCTCGTACATTGGGTATTCGTAAACAGGAGAACTCAAGAAAAAAAAAAAAAACAAAAAATGCTACAAAAAAATGTAACCTACTCTTATAAATAAATGAAAAATCGAAAGCCTCTGGATTGTAGCTTAATCGGGCTATAAGAAAACGAAAGAAACACAAGAAAGCCCGCGATTTGAATCGTCACGGACAAATCTCCTCACAGTCATGACAATAATCAATTAATTATTCCAGTAATTAATTTTTTCCATTAATTATCGCATTAATTAATTTCTCTACTATTTAATTATCGCATTTTGTTTCTCGCTTCTATTAGCCCAGCCCCCTCTCTAAGAGGGGGCTTCTTTTCTCTTCTTCTCAGTGACTTTAGATGGGAATTGACAAATAAATTTTACGTTAACTCAATAACAAAGATATAGAAAAGAAATGACTACTGTAAACTCTAGATTCTATCTATGAATCACAGCTCGATCTTCTTTGTTTTCCCTCCTTTTTGCAATCACACACAAAGGGGTTAGTAGATCTACACAATTTTTAGCTCAGTCTTCTCAAGTGGATTGATTGTTAATAATAGGTGGGTGGGGGGAACCGAAATTTTTATGGCAAAAAGTCAGCGCGCCCCCCTCAGGGGCGCGTTGCGAAGGACTACCTCCGGGTTGTATTCGATATAAAAAAATAAATATTTTACAACCTCAACGATAGAATCATATACAAAGTTATAAATAGATTGCTATATACAAAATATCGCTCGATAAAGAAGCTTCAGGACCCTTAGAGTTACTTATGAGTCAATTAAAAAATCTTTATCGTATGGGATGTATGTCGCTGATTTTATAGAAACTCTCATTTGTGACCGACTATTTTATCGAGTCTAACAAAAAAAAAATCCCACCTACTTGCATGGGAGCACACCTTTCGAGAAAGAAGTATCACACAAGTAGGTGCGCGTGGTTGCTACATCTTTTCGGTTTTTCTTGTGAACAACGAAAAAAAACCTAGATTGATGATTTGTTTCACATCGAAAAATGTAAGACCAGGTTCATATGATCTTTCTCCCTTTTTTTTGCAATTTAAAAGTTTTTTTTTGTTTTTTTTTTAATTAGAATAGAGTGGTTCCGAACGGGCGACGAGTCGCCCGTTTGTTTTTTGTTGCTTCTCTATCGGCGGTGACAATAAATCGCTTCTCGATGGTAAAAATTGGTCAATGTTAAAAATGTATCGATGGTTTGAAAATTAATTGAGAAAATTAATTAATTGCGCTTCTTAGAGTATTTTCTTAAACAAAGTTGGAAGAAGATAGTATGTACCTATTTTTACTCCTGTTGTGTTTCAGGTGATTTTGGATGTTCAGCAATTCTCACCGGAAGAAATCACGGTGAAGACGCGGGACAATTGTGTAATTGTCGAGGCCAAACACGAGGAGAGGCAAGACGAGCACGGATTTATCAGCAGACACTTTGTTAGAAGATACGTCTTGCCATCGACTCACGATGTTATGAATGTTACTTCAAGCCTTTCCTCGGACGGTGTTTTAACAATCACCGCACCCCAAAAGGTAGATGGAAAATAAGACTTCTAGACCCATCAAAGGTCGATTCGTGAAGAATCACGAAAAGACCAAAGAATTTTCCTTGGTTTTTTCCCAATCCGTTTGGCCTTGCGTTTTCTATCTTTTTAGAGGGGATGTTGCAGTTGATATTTCTTGACCATACTATACAGCTCTAAACCACAAAAAAGGACATTTATCATTTAAATTTTTTTTCTCAAGCACAATTATCAAAGTCTAGCTCATTTTGGTGAATTTCTATTCTTTAGTTTTAGAAAATAATGAAAACACCATTAATTTACATATAATTATAAATATTTTAATTGCTCATTTAAATATTTTAAATCTACATATTTTAAGTTAAGATATCTTTAAATTTACTGATTATTATAAATCATTATCTAATAACAAAAGATGGTGCTACATTTAAGGCCAGACGATTCCATTCCCCTTTTCCTACATTTTCTTTCGATTTATATACTTTACTTTAATCTAATTTAAATATTTGATATTTGAATGTATAAATAAGTCAAATTTTGTCAATTGCTTACCTATTGCCGTTGGAGTTTTTTTTGGCTCATTTGAAAAGAGAAGCTTGTGTACCCCTCATTCAGCCAGCGAGAGAAAGAGAGATGCGTACGGATGGTTTCAAGCACCAAACCCCGGAGGGTGCTCTATAAAAAAAAATTAACGCTATTAATATTATGAAAATTAAAAAACAATTCGATACAAAAATTGCTATAAAATGAAAGAGTTTATTTTCTTTTAAGAATAAAATGTTGGGAATATTATCAATGATTCAAGAATTGAATGATAATTTTTCATGATAAATTTTAATCTTAGAGCAATTTTTTCATTAAAATAAATTTGAAATTAATTATATATATTATTTTTAGAATGTAACACCTAGTGGGACGGAAAGGCTTGTTGACATCGTAAAAACTGGTGTTCCCGCAGAAAAACGAGAAGAAAAACCAGAGACAAAACGAGAAGAACCAACAATTACAACTGAACTTACATAATTTTTTATCAACGAAATTCAGGGTAATTAATTGGGTATATATATATATGTTATTTATTAGGCTGTTCTATTTATTTTGAATTATATTTTCATTAAAGCAAATTGTTTTATATTGTAACATAATATGCAATGTTAGATTTTTTCGAACATTAAAATAGAATAACTTTTACAGATAAAACTGTGGTATTTTTTGCCTTTTGCATATCGGTGAATAAAAATCAAATTTTATGTGAAAACCAGGAATCATTTAATTTTCTTTATGCTGTTACAATATTGCAATATTATTACAATTTTTACAGATATTATTTTTTTTCTAGATTATGAATCAGAGAGAATAACTGATGAAATAATAAACAATTTATTCAATCTATATTTTTATTTATTTTTATAGACGGAAAAAATTATTTACTGAAATTTTCTGTGATTGTCTGACTTTTGGGTAGGACAAGAATTTTGATATTTATATATTTCATTAAGGTTTTATAGAATCTCAAATACTTTTCAGAAAATAATTCTATATACTCAGAAAAAAAATTTGTTTAAATAAAATAAACGTATTTTTGCCTCAGAGCCAACTAAAAAATATCTTTGAATTAAATAAAATTTATTTGATTCAAAGATATTTTTTCTTTGATTTCAAAAGAAAATTTCTTTGAATCAAATAAATTTTATTTAATTCAAAGCAATTTTTTAGTTGGCTCTGAGGCAAATATATGTTTATTTGATTCAAAAAAATTTTTTTTCTGAGTGTAAAACAGTTTTTGAAATTTTTCTTGACACTCAATTACTCTGAGAAATACGGAAAATTTCGAAAACTCTTTTAGAATTCTCTGAAAAGTATTTCAGATGTTAAAAAAACATTAATACAATATTTAAAAAACTTTATACTATCCAAAAGTCATCCAAGGACAATTTCGATAACTAATTTCTTCCGTATATCAATAATGAAAAGAAAAATATCCTAATTTCATAAATAAAAAAAAATAAAATTGATAAAGACCAATAAAATCCTTGATAATATATTCAGTATATCACAATAAATATATCAGTATGTTCAATAGTAAGTTTTAAATTCAAAATCCACATCAGCTATTATTATTACTAACACATTCTACATTTACATAAATTTGCCGACCCTTCCTAAAAAGTAATAAATAGCAGATATGATTTTTGCATTTAATCCACACCAGTTTGCAATACAAAACTGTCGAAGCTGCAAGTTAATTAAATATTTCATTCATAATTAAATTCACTGAAATATTGTTGCAATTTAGTGATGCACCTCAAGCCAAGAAAATTTTGATTCTTGCTTTATATCGCTCGAAATTTCGAAAATATTTTTAACCAAGATTCTTAAACAGTTAAATGTATTAGTGCCATTTAAGGTCATTTAAGGCCATTTAAGGGCATGTATTACTTATCTTATGAGCAAGTTTTTAAACTCGGATTTTTTCCTACAATTTTTCCATTTTCAAAAAAATGTTAGTCAACACCCGTCCGTGTTTACTTACCTTCTTGACAGATGTTGACTATAATTTTTTGGAAAATGTAAAAATTGTAGAAAAAAAAAACCCGGGTTTAAAAACTGGCTCATATGGTATGTAACATATGCCCTTAATAATTTTTTCAAGATTCTTGATAATGACAAAAAAACATTGGGACAATATCTGAATATCTTGAAACTGAAAATCTCGCTTGACGACATCACTATCCCAACTATTATTGCTTCTTCTTTAAATTTTGATATATTTCAGAGGAATTTCAGCTACAATCGGCCTGGGCAAAAGAATCAAAAACTGCAAAATGTAACAAAACATATTCACATGCATATAATAGACATGACCTTGAAATCTCGACATTCAGCCTGATTAAGAGTTAAAACAGAATATAACGTATGAAATACATACGGTACACTGTCGCACTCCGCACAGAAGCCGCAATTTCTACATTGTATCACGTTGTTGATACACAGCGTCGAAGATGACACCTCATACGTGGCAGCTTGGAGAAAATCTTGAAATTGTTTTTTGTAGATCCGAACGTAACGAAGGTTTGTTTACGAATACGCCGGCTCCGCGACTGGCACTCCTTTTATAGTCTGCCGCGGCGTAATTTCTAGAACATTCGAGCACCGGCTCCACTGGCCCTGCCAGCCCTTCCTCTTACTGCGCACAAGCTTCTCAATTCAAAATTTGACCTCCTTAAACTGCCATATGCATTGTTATACTTTTTCTGAGCTCGGCATAGTCATAATCTTCATTATTGTCAAGTTATTTCATCAATTTTTGAATTTTTATCCTGGAAAACGATGCAACGGCAGTTATTGATCGCGTCCGTAACGGACGGGATTTCTGGCACGTTCGCCAGACCTCATACCCTGACCCAACCGGCTTCCCCACCCGGCAGCTATTGTTGATCTCCTGGAAATTAACTGCCAGGGACGAACGAGTGAGATGAGGCTAAAAAAATGTATGACTGAAAAGGAGAGGACGAAAACATGATTTTGTGCGCAGTTGTGCAACGTATTCGTTTCTTAGCGAGGCATTTGGGAATTTCCATGAGTAAGGTCACCTTGGGGGACCCTTGAAATGCGATTTGTAAGGGTTCGCATGAAAGGTGCAGATATTGCGTTGTAGGGCTTTGAAGGTCAGTTTTTTAAGTGATGAGAGGGTTGGGTCTAGAATGTACATGATATATTTGTTACGGACGGTTTATTATTGAACCCAGACCACCTCTTACTGCGGCTTCTATTTCTGGTCGGTGCATCTAATGTAATGTAAAGTTTAACGGCCTTTTTTGTTATTGTGAATGTGTGGATGTAAAAATATATGAATATGTGAGTGGATGGCATATTGTAATCGCTCTCGTCTTGTTGTCAGGAGAAACAAGGAAATATGTTTGTTTGAAAAATGGCTGCACTCGTAATTCTGCAGTGATATTTTAAAAAAATGTATCCATTTGATATTGTAATTGCAAATTATTTTAAATTAGGATGACCAGAAATTCTGATACAGAAGTACTATTCAAATAATATCGCTAAATTATACATGAAAATGTAAAATTTACGACTAATTATTCGCAATATATATGTTATATCTGTGAAGTATTTCATAATGAGTGAAATGTTTGACTGGGAAAATGTTGATATATGAATGTAAACAAATTGTATATAAAGGAATATATGATATGATATAATAAAATACACTAATTATTATTATATTTTGCAATTATTTTTTCTATCCTCGTGGCATCTTTTTCTATTAAATTCATTTTTAATTATAATTTTCATCAGCCTGTATTCTAATTACTCTCTAAAACTGAATCAGTCAAATTCCACTGATTCTCAGTGAATTTTCACTGATTAAAATCGTGAGAAAAGAGTCACTGCAAATCAGTGGAATTTGACTGGTAACCAGTTCAATTTCACTGATTCAAGTTTAGAAAGTATGATTATTCTATTGATAAACTTGTAAATTGGAAGGAAAATATAACACTTTCTTTAAAAGAAGTGCATTTTATTGTAAGAAATAAGTCTCACGATTATTTTACGCATTTTGAGTGAATTTTGAAAGCTTTTTCAAGAGTTTAAAACATTCGCGAATAGTTTCCAACAAATTCTAGAAACTTCCGCTGGTCGCTTGAATCGATAGATGCTGCTGGAATCTGCACAGGCGTAAACTAGCTGGGCGTATTATATACAGATATAATGCAATGTGGTTACGTGAAATATTGTTTAAACTTAAAAAAAACCAGATATCTACTTTTACATCCTTCCAAGAAAAAATTTGACCGCTTATAGTCTAAAAATACGTCAAAATAAGTCATTTAATTATTTCAAGCGTTGTTCCTTGGTTCAATACACTATTAGCAAATTGATGTTTCTTCAAAACGTATATTTTATGCAAACAAAATGAATGAAAAGAATTTCTTACTTATCTTTTTAAAATCAGGAAGCTGTTAGAGAACCGGTTATGCTTGTAAGAGCACTTTTTGGCTCACGTTGTTCAGAGACCTTGAAAAGATAATTCTACTCTTTGCCAGTTGCTAAGCGAAACATTTTGATTTACGATTCGAGAAATTAGCCAATGAACATATAAAAATATAATAAACCACAATCGATATAAAAGTATAAAATAAAATTTATCAATTTGAGCTAGAAAAGTGCGTTTAATCTACTCTATAAAACTGAATCAGTCAAATTCCACTGATTGTCAGTGACTCTTTTCTCACGATTTTAATCAGTGAAAATTCACTGAGAATCAGTCAAAAGTCACTGACTTTGTCAGTCATCTTCACTAAACTACTAAAAATTCCAGTGACTTCACTGATTTCCAGTGCACAGAAAAAACAAGGACTGAAAGTGTTTACAGCTGAAATCAGTTTTTAGGCTGAATATCAGTGTTAAGTCAGTTTTTAGTCTTATTTTAAGACTAAGAAATCTAGAAACAAGACTTCTTAGTCTAAAAACAAGAATAAAAACTGACTTATGACTGAAATTCAGCCTAAAAACTGATTTTAGCTGTAAACACTTTCAGTCCTTGTTTTTTCTGTGTAGGTTTTTCACTGATTACTCTCTTAATCTGAATCAGCGATAAGTATGCCACTAATCCCAATCAGCGAATATACGCTGATGAATCAGCGAAATTTCGCTGATACACCAGTGAATGTCACGCCCACTATCAGCGCATATTCGCTGATAGGAATTAGTGGTATACTTATCGCTGATTCAGATTAAGAGAGTAAAATCGTGGGAAAAGAGTCACTGCAAATCAGTGGAATTTAACTGGTAATCAGTTAAATTTCACTGATTCAAGTTTAGATAATAATCTAAGAGAATCACGAAATATTGTGGGCTAGACTTCAGCTTGAAATAAATTCTGGAATTTTCCACAAAGACCTGGTGGATACATCGATTGCGTTTTTATTGAGCTTTTACTAAAAATACACCTTTATTAATCTCATTTTTAGTTCATCTTATTACACATCCCAAGAGTATGTAAAGAATAAAATTACACTTGTTAATATTTGTTATAGACATATCTATTTATTTTAAGGAAAAATGGTTGGTTGACTTGGTTCAAAAAGCCTCATTTCGAAAAGTATTTTGCTTGATTCTATTTATTAGAGAAAATTTTAATTACGTTTTTTGTAAAAGAATATATAACCTTGCAAGAAAGTGTGAATCATGCGCCCACATACACTCTGTTGCAAATCGTGATTCACAAGACCCCACTTCCGGTCTTTCCTTCTTCACCTGCTGCTTTTAAGAAGGCCAAATATTTTTAAGTGTACACAATATTATGAATTGAATTGAAAATGTAAGCTCTAATTAATAAAATATTATCAACATTGCAGTTTCATTGGATATTTAATTATTTACAAGATATTACTTATACAGAATTAAATTATTTCATTTCAATTGAAGAATATTTATTATACTAAGTATCCTAAAAAATTGTAAGTAAATGTTAATAGAATTTGGAAATGTTAAAATTTTCCTGCCGGATATTCCAATTAAAATTTTTCAAATTAAATTGCAGTTTATTGATTTGAAAAACAGAGCGAGTTTTCTAGAAAATCTTTTTATCAACAGCGGATATTCTTTACTGGTATCCTCTTGAGCATTGCTGCAATCTGGTTTGCTGAATGGATAAGCAGTGAACTAAATAATAAATGGTGAAAATTAAAAAAAAATGGGTATTGAAATAGAAAAAATAGATATTTTTTATTAAAATCACATTTTCTTTCGAACAATAGAACGATTTATTTGCTATACAGTTAAGAAAAATTTTTGTACTGTTTAAACAAATTTTTTAAAGTGAAATGTAAAAAAATAATGACTATAATTTAATTTACTATATAATATATATTATATTGAATTTATTTTACAAATTAGAGTACATCTATTGAGTCACAAGTCTTTTTAACTGAATCTTCCATTGTGGTTGTAGACAAAGAGCCTTTTTTTAATACTATTGTTCGTGGACTAAAGAGTACTTTATAGGTAAAAGTTCCAAGTAGCGCTCCAAAAACGGGGCCGATCCAATAAACCTGTTGTAGATGAGAATAAAATATTTCAAATTAAACCATCTTAATATTTAAAAAAATTATCATTTTCTGTGATTAATTATTTCATTCAAAATATTGATTTACCCATTGATCTTTCCATGCATTCTGGAAAAGGGCCGGCGCAAAGGTCCTTGCAGGATTCATACTACATCCAGTGTATGGAGCCTAGATCCAAAAAATAGAAATGAGATTTTTTAAACAAATTTTAAATAATTTCACATACAAAATTATGAATTTTAGTTTGGATTTTAATTAATGGATATACCGCAGCGAATGAAAGAGCAGCAACAGAAAATCCGAATCTTAATGCAGTTGAATCAGTCGTATGAGAACATCTTGGATCCCAAGTACCACAAGCGGCCAGCAAAATTATTCCGGTACAAATTGTTTCAATTAGAACTGCTTGAGTAACAGAAACTCCATTATAAATTACTGTAACACATAATGGTACTTCCGAATTTGGTATACCATCCTTCAGCAGAAAACTAGGTGTAACAATCTGAAATGGATTTATTTCTATTATAGTACCTAATCAATTATAATATGTAAGCAGTATATAGTTGATTAATTAATTAATTTTCTCTCATTATATATAAAAAGATTTCATACTTTTCAAAACGATATCAATAAAGCATTAAATGTCATTTATGTTTTGTCATCAGATATCGGGAACAAAAAACTGCACTGATTATTGATTGAATCATTTGATTGCAGATTACAGCTAAAAGATATATAGTTACTCAGGAACTGATAAACTGATAAACTATATGATAACGATACTATATAAATAGTATAGTTAATTATTAAAAGAATGAAAACTTGAATGTTATTACTGCCATTAAGGAAAGAAAACTATCGGTTTTCCTATCTTAAAAAAGTGTTGTCACGATATATCTCGAAAATCTCTCATACATTGTTGTTGCAAACCTGATTGGTTTTTGAATGACTTGAAGTTAAAAGAAGAAAAACAAACTAATGGTGCAAAAAAATGTCAGGAAAACCTTCGAAATACGTTAAAATTTCTTAAAACTCAAAAAAACATCTTGAAATCCCTTAAAGATCCACAAAAACGATTAAAATAATTTTTTTGTGGAATTTTAGGGAATTTTGAAAAGTTTTGAAAATTTTTTATATATTTTAAGGAATTTTAAAGTTTTTCGTTACATTATAAAGGATTTTAAGAAACTTGTAAGAAATTTTAAGGAATTATAAATATTTTCGTGGAATTTCAAAGGATTTTAAAAGTCTTGTAAGAATTTTCAGTAATTTTAAAAGATTTTAAGAGGTTTCTATGAATTTAAAGGGATTACAATAGATATGTATAATATTTAAAAGATTTAGTAGAATTTAAAAGAATTTTAAAAAGCTTGTAAGAATTAAAAAAAATTTTGATTTTTAAAAGTAATTTTAAAGGATTTAAAAGCTTTTCATGGAATTTTAAAGGATTTTAAGAGGATCTGTTAAAATATCCTTAAATTCCTCGAAATTCCAGAACCTCATTTAAAATTCCTAAAAACCTCTTAAAATTCATACAAACCTTTTGACATCCTTTAAAATTTCATGAAAATTTAGAAAAATTTTAAAAATCGCTTAAATTTGTTGAAATCTTTTAAAATTCTTAGAAATCTCTTAAAATTCCTCAAAATTTTAAAACATTTGGAATTCCTTAAAATTTAAATGGATTACAAGAGATATGTATAATATTTAAAAGATTTAGTGGAATTTTAAATAATTTTAAAAAGCTTCTAAGAATTGCAAGTGATTACAAAAGATTTGTATAATATTTAAAAGATTTAGTTTAATTTAAAAAGAACTTCATGAAATTTTGAGAGATCTTTAAGGAAGTTGAAAGAATTCAAAAAATTTTAAGTCTGCTAGTTTAATTAAAATTCCGGGTTAATAAATTCTTGGATATTTCCCGATCTTTCCCGGTTTGACAGTCAAGTTTTCATTTTGAATAATATTGGCTTAAAATCTAATGAAAATACCATTAACATTCCATATCCGATTATCGCTCCAATGAATTGTGCTACAACGTACAATAATCCAGTTGGTATGGATTTAAGTCCCCATATAACAGCTCCAATTGTAACTGCTGGATTCAAATGAGCTCCACTTACGTGTCCAAGCATCTGCATTTAATCATTAATTCATAATATTTATTATTCAAATTAATCTTTATAATACAGGCGTAAAAAGTCGCTTTTACCCCCTAGAGATATTAAATACTATAATAATATTGAGGAACCTTATGAAATCGTTTGTTTTTGATTTTCTAAAATCTTAAATCTGAAATTTCTTTCTTATGCTGCTAAAATAGTTCCCTATTTCTTTTTAGATTAAAAAAAATATATTTATAAATCACTTTTGAAATGCGGAGATCAATTTATCAGGATGCGGTTTTATGATTCATCCCTAAATTTTTTTTTAGGAATGAATGAAGAATTTCATGAGACACTCTAAATATCACTAATTTTTAAAATTCAGTAATTCGATGAACTGCTCACCATAATAATGAGATTGACAGTCATGCCAAAAGTCAAGCCACTTTGCATTGGCGGAGGAGGTGATTGTCCCATTGTTCCAATAGCCCCCATACATCCCAAAAAAAGTAAAATTGCCGTCCCAATAATTTCAGCAATGCACATAGTGATTGTGCCTCTATCTAGTTTCCATATTGAGTCTAAAAAACGTTCAAAATTTTGAAACTTTTATTATCACGCAAAATTACAGAAAATGTTTGATTCAAAGAGACGCTTTTTCTATATTTCCCTACTTTTTTTTATTATTATTGGATCAAATTTACTCACCACTTCTGCTACTAGACATAATGGATAAATTTTATTTTTAATTTGCACTACACTGAATGTTTGTTTGCTAATATACTAATTAATGAAATTACGTGTGTTATGATGAACTAAAGAACTTGAACTGATTCAGTTAAATAGAAAACTGCTATTAGAAAGCCATACACTTGATTTTCTTTAAAAATGTCCATCTTATCGTAATTACGCGTGATTTGATATATTAAATCATGACTTATGATTTCCACAGAATTTCTTTTTCACCCTTATCTTCAGTAGCTAATCGGCTTGGAAATCAGAGCAAATATCCTTTTTTTTGTTTATTGTCCCTGACCATCGTCTTAGTGATTAGATGTTAGATAAGAAATTTTTGTAACTTGTGGAAAATGTTTACGATACTTGAAAAATGCATTTTGTTTAAACTGTACGAACAATTTCATTACCCTATAAGATTCAAATTTATTTCAATCGATTTCGATTAATTAATTTATTTATTCGACAGAAAAATAAAAATTCGACTATAACATTATTGTTACAATGAAAAAGAAAGGAGAGCAAACTAGGGACGACGCGAAGAGAGTTCAATGCCAGAAATAAGGGTCAAACCAAAGTAAATGATGTTTATTCGTTTATTGCAAAAATTGTGTTATTTTATTACAGACAGAAAGCTTACACTTAAATTTGAATTTTATTTATTGTTAGATATTTACGTTGTAAAATAAAAAGAATCAATAAGACGAATCATTTGTTGTACACGAGTTGGACATAGAATCTCCCTAACTTTTAATTTTACTTACTTATCTCTATTTGTACTCTATGCTCTACCTAATCTACTTCCCAGTAAAAATTTGTCTACGACCCTCTTACAGCCAATTTCAACAAATAACTACCTATAACTGCTCTAATATACCCCGAAGAAAATTGTCTTCCATTGCGCAAGCGTTAAAAAAATGTGAAATGTGATCTGGTCCCATGTAACATTCAGTCGTGAATTATATTTCATGAAGTGAATTTCAACATGACCCTGGAAAAGGAAATATTTACAAATTCAGATTATTTGTCAGATTACACTTATGTTGTCAATGTTGCTCGCACTTTACTCACCCCTCTTGCAATTTGGCCACGTTATGGGAACGAGACATCGCTTTCAAAAAGTTTAGTGACATTGCATTATCTCACGGTTTTTGGATTCATGTTGTTTTTACTGGTACCACATTTGTACTACACTTTCTTCGACGCTGAGGATTTGAGGAAACTGATGAAGATCATAGCTGCTCAGGTGTTCAGCAGTTTGGGAGTCATTAAATTCTGGACGATGATTATCAATAAAAAAGAGATCAGAAGCTGCCTTGAGGATATCGAAAACAATTTTAAAACTGTGGAAACAAAGGAGGATCGAGAAATAATGATGAAAAATGCAAAAATTGGGAGGATGTTCACAACAGCTTACTTGGGATTATCATATGGCGGAGCACTTCCGTATCATATTATAATGCCACTGGTTGCAGAAAGGGTTGTTAAAGAAGATAATACGACGATGATTCCTCTCCCATATTTGACTGATTACGTTTTTTTCGAACCTGATGAGTCACCTCTTCATGAGTTCATTTTTGTGCTGCAAATTTTTATTAGTAGTCTTATATTGTCAACTAATTGTGGGGTTTATAGTATGCTTGCAGCTATTATCATGCATGCTGTTTGTCTTTTTGAAATCGTGTGCAAAAGATTACAGAATATTGCAGCTGAAGAAAATATTCAGAAGTTTGAGGCTGATTTGGGAAAAATTATTCGGATGCATCAAGGAGCTATTGAGTGAGTCAATGATTACAAAAGATGACCAAGGATCCTTTTGCGATTTATTGAAATCTTCCAGAATCCTGAAGTATTTTCTAAGATGATATCTTATCAAATTTATTTTAGGTATGCTGAAAGAATAGAAAATTCCCTAAATATCGTATTTCTGTGTGAAGTTCTTGGCTGCACGGTCATCATATGTTTTCTCGAGTATGGAGTTCTGCAGGTAGTTTTAAATTATAAATAAATAAAGATTCAATAAAACACGAGTTAAAGAGTTGCATATCGGTTTTCAAAAACGGTTGTAGGATTGGGAGGAGCATGAAGTACTTGGAATGGTGACCTATGCAATCTTGATGAACTCTATTTTCGTCAACGTTTTCATTATTTGTTACATCGGTGACAAACTTAAAGAACAAGTAAGTGAGAAAACAATTGACAACTATTTTTTATCCCACTTTCGATAAAAATTGTCCGACGGCAGATGAAAATCTATAGATTTTATAGATTTTATAAAAATTATCCGCTAATTTACTTTAGAGAAAATTTTCACTAATTATTAGTTGTACTTCACTATTTCAATTAGTAAGTTTTCAACTTTTCACTAAAGTTTTAGTCAAAAATGACTAACAATTAATAGAATTGTTCACTAAAGTAAATTAGTGACCTACTTTTCATTAATTCAGATTTGGAGAGACTAAGATTTTTTCTGATCTTTTTCTTTTTGTATTTTTTTCTTATGGTATTGTTTAAATTTTTTTTTTCACGAAGAATGTTATTATAATATATTTTAATAGAGTGCTGATGTCGGAATATCAACATATTCCATACAATGGTATAATCTTCCCAAAAATTTAGTCAAGGACTTAAGTTTTTTGATGATGAGGTCCGAACATCCTTCGTGTTTAACAGCTGCAAAAATGTCTGATCTTTCCCTACAATCTTTCACTGACGTGAGTTTAATTGTAACAATTGGTTACGTATATAAATTATATACATTTTAAAATGTATTTTTTTAACTGCGATTTTTATATCATTTCAGGTATGCAAAACATCGGCAGCTTATTTAAATTTTCTTCGAGCTCTTGAGTTGTAGGCAGCATATTTGCTAGCCAAAGTTATTTCGAGAAATTCTGATATTATTAAAATGATTAATTTTGGATCATATTTAGTGACTAATCAACTTGATTACAGCTGAGAAACTATAATACTTTATGTGAAAAAAATATCAATTGGGAAATTATTTACAAAATGTATATTAAAACAATAGGTACATAGTGAACGAAAAAGAAGCATTGTAGACTTAATCCATACAATTGATTTATCCCATTATTAGCTCAATTTCTGATACATTAAAAGTGCCTAGCAATAGATCACTATAAATTTATTTGTGCATCATTACATATAATCCTCCCTAATAAGTATGATCAGTTTTTCCATTATGAACACATTTACTTACAAAATTGTAAAGAAAATGAGGTTTTGAGAGATAAAAATTGATGAAAGCAAACTTGAAGTAATAAGTAAAATATTGTATGTGTATTGTATTTTTTCTCACATTTATATTTGGATTTATACGCATTATAAAATACCTCTCTATACAGACATATTACTTTAAATATTGACTGATTCCGCGCCTGAAAAATGAAATCCTTTTCTGCACGGATGCAAATCTTTATTATAATACTTTATCATAAGAGCAAATAATTTAACTAATTTACTCTTATGGTATAGTATTACATTAAAGTTTTATTTTTTGAGTAACACAGAAAACAAATTATGTACATTTTTTTACTTTTTTTACTTTAAATGCACATGCACGGTATATATATACTTTTTTTTTTTGAAAATTAACATATAAAAATTACTATAATGATGAAAAACATACAGACAGGACTTGCGACACAATAAAAATCTTAAAAACCACTATTTTTCTTTAATTTATCTTTTTTTTCTACTTTCCTACAATGGAATAATCTACATATTAGAAGAATCACTCATACATAACTTTTAAACTGAAACATTATCAAAATGACTCAATTATAACTTTCTATATTCGAAGATCTATACAATATAAACTCCAGTAATTATTATTAATATACAACCACGCACGCATGCGCATTTTACTTTATCTTAGAAACACATTCGATGCACGGTCAGTTTGAACCCAGAGCTTACAGTTCAACTTGTATATCATAATGATTATATTCAAGGAAGAAATCAAAGATCATGTTGCAAACGATCAACATAAAACTGATTATGAATTTGCTGTTAAATTAAATCGGTGGCTTCTTCAACCATTAGGGCTTTGGCCACTAAATCACAAAAATTCAAAATTAGAAATATTATTCTCTAACATCTCAGTCATCTATAGCATCTTTTTTCTTCTGTTTCTAACAGTGCCTGGTTGTTTTGAGATGCTTCTTCTAAAAGACATTGAAACAATCTTAAGGAAAATTGGGCCGTTGAGTTTCAATATAACTAACGCTCTTAAGTACATTTTATTTCTTTTTCACCAAAGAAAAATTGGTTTTTGTCTTCAAACAGTGAACAATGATTGGTGTCATGTTAAAAATGAGAATGATCGAGTTATTATGATGAAAAGCACCCAAACAGCTAAACAATTCATTACGATATGTGCCATTTTTATGTTTGGTGGTGGTATCCCTTTTTGTACCATCGTTCCCCTTTTGGCAAATTCTGTTTCCTCTGAAAATCATTCAGTTAGAAACTTGGCCTTCTCTGGTGACTTTGTTTTATTTGATTCACAGACCAGTCCATTTTATGAGATCATTTTTTTCTTTCAATTCGTATGCACACTTGTTACATGTTCTTTGACATGCGGTGTTTGCAGTTTGACCATTTTATTCGTTATGCACATTTGTGGTCAGCTCGACATTGTAATGGACCTTCTTAAAAATTTGGTTCATGAAAATTACAAGGAGAGTCAAACTGGTGATAAAAAAATAGGATGTATTGTTAAGTGTCATCTGAGATCCTTGAGGTGAGAAAAAAATATATATACCGCTTTTATGATATTAATAAGGAACTCAAAACGGACTCTAAATTTTTGGCTTCTATCTTCCACATTGTGCACTCTGAGAAGCAAATTAGTTTTTACTTTTATGTGTAATTGAAATTAAAATGAGTTTTTAATACCTTTCTTCAGATTTGCAGAACAGGTGCAAGAAATTGTAAACGAAATATGTTTGATAGAATTTTTGAGCTCTATTTTCAACATTTGTTTGATTGGTTATTATATTATGATGGTAATAATAATAAATCGCTCAAAACACGAATAAAAATATAGTTGTAACAAGAAATATTAAAAATATTCGATTTCTTTTACTTATTATATAGCTAAAATGTTTCAGGAATTAGAAAGCAGAAATACTACAGGTGTCATAACATATATCATGCTTTTTGGATCCTATTTGTTTAATATCTTCACGTTTTGTTATATCAGTGAGAAACTTCTAGGTCAGGTACATTTTATGGATAAAGTTTACACTATTTTTATAAAGGTGTTGATAATTCAAATCAAAATATAATTCAATGCAAGAAAGGAAAACTATATAGGAATTTTTTATATTTATATAAAATATTATGATTTTATGTTACATAGACTGAAAAAGTTGGGAAGGTGACATACCTAATCGAATGGGAAAGACTTCCAGCAAAAGAGGCTTTTAATCTTATTCTGATTATAATGGTTTCTTGTCGACCAGTGAAACTCACCGCAGGAAAAATGATTACTTTTTCAATGGAGTGTTTTTGCAATGTAAGTACTTTTCATCAATCAATCTAAATATTATACTTATATAAATGAAATCCATTTTTAGGTTCTAAAAGCATCAGCAGCATATTTAAACGTCATTTGTAATTTTGAGAAATGATTTAATTTGAGATACAAAATTATAACATTGTAGAAAGCAACACAGAATGTATAACATTTCACAAAATATATATATACAGTTATTTAAATTTCTTGATGAAATTTTGTGAAATAATAGGGAATATATTAGGAAATATTCATCTAGTGTTTAAATTCAAAAAAAGACGTATTGAATTATTAAAAAAAAAAAGTTTTAAGATAGAAACTAAAGAATACCGAACAGAAATACCCCAATATATTTTCAATTGTTTCAAAAATTTAATTTCCATGTCGACCACATAGTAAAAATACTAAATAGTAAACGAGATACAAACTAAGAAAGATTTCTTATTGCAAATAAAAGTTGGCGAATCTAAAATTGATCTACTGGTAAAGTATTAAAATTATTAAATTAATTAATTTTACTTTCAGTAAAAAATTGATGTATTTATGATTGAATGAATAAAGGAAAGGTTGAGAAACTAATAGAATATTAATTACTAAAATATTAATCTTTCAACTAACTCATAGATCACATTTTTTTCCGATCTTAAAAAACTGATCAGTTAAATTATTATTGGAGTTACACACATTCAGCAAGAAAATAAGTCAATCATAACTTTGTTTGCAATTATGTATAATATCAAATCATTCTACAACCCTTCATTGAATTACCAGTACACATGCGCATTTTAGTTTATCTGAGAAGCTCGTTCCATGCACTATCAGTTCGAATCTAGAGCTTACGGTTGGACGTGTACCATGATAATATTTAAGGAAGAAATCATAGATTTTGTTGACAACGATCAACATGAAACTGATTATAAATTTGCTGTCGAATTAAATCGGTGGTTTCTTCAGCCACTAGGGCTTTGGCCTCTAAATCACAAAAATTCGAAATTCGAAATATTATTCTCTAAAATCTCAGTCATCTATAGCATCTTTTTCCTCCTGTTTTTATCAGTGCCTGGTTGTTTTGAGATGCTTCTTATAAAAGACATTGAAACAATATTAAGGAAAATTGGACCCTTGAGTTTCAATATAACTAACGCTCTTAAGTACATTTTGTGTCTTTTTCACCAAAGAAAAATTGGTTTTTGTCTTCAAACAGTGTACATTGATTGGTGCAATGTTAAAAATGAAAAAGATCGAGCTATTATGATCAAAAGCACACAAACAACTAGACAATTCATCACGATATGTGCTGTTTTAACGTTTAGTGGTCCTGTGTCTTATTGTACCATCGTTCCTATTTTGGAAAATTCGGCTTCCTCTGGAAATCATACAGTCAGAAATTTGCCCTACCCTGGCTATTTTCTTGTATTTGATTCACTGACGAGACCATTTTATGAGGTCGTTTTTTTCATTCAGTTCGTCAGTACACTTGTTACATCTTCTTTGACATGCGGCGTTTGCAGTTTGACCATTTTATTTGTTATGCACATTTGTGGACAGCTAGAAATTATGATGGAACTTCTTAGAAATTTGGTTCATGAAAGTAAGAAGAAGAATTACAGTAAGAAGACTCAGACTGGTGATGAAAAAATGGCGTATATTGTTGAGTGTCACCTTAGGTCTTTGAGGTGAGAAAAACAAAATAATTCGATTATTTATATAAACCAGAAACTCTTACACTAATATTTATGACAAAAGATGACACAAGGTCATAATTATCTCTACTCTCTAAATCTGAATTAGTGAAAAGTAGGTCACTGATTTATTTTAGTGAAAAATTCTACTAATTGTTAGTCATTTTTGACTAAAACTTTAATGAAAAGTTGAAAATTTACTAATTGAAATAGTGAAATACAACTAATAATTAGTAAAAATTTTCACTAAAGTAAATTAGTGACCTATTTTTCACTAATTCAGATTTAGAGAGTAACGTGCACTTATTTATTACAACAATTTTTCAGATTCGCAAAGCAAACCGAAAATATTCTGAACGAAATATGTTTAGTCGAATTTCTAAACTCTATTTTTGGTATTTGTTTATTAGGATATTATGTTATGATGGTAATAATATAAATTTTCGCTTATAGTTCCTTGTAAAAAATAATCAATTTATTTTATTAATAACTAAATTGTTTTAGGAGTCACAAAGGAATAATACGACAGGCGTCGTGGTATACATTATGGTTTTTGGATCCTACTTTTTTAATATTTTCACGTTTAGTTATATCAGTGAGAAACTTAAGGGTCAGGTACATTTTATGAATAAAGTTTCCACTATTTTTATAAAGGTGTTGTTATAATTCAAATCAAATTTAATTCAATGCAAGAAAGGAAAACTATATAGGAATTTTTTATATTTATATATAAAATATTATGATTTTACGTTACATAGACTGAAAAAGTTGGGAAGGTGGCATACCTAATCGAATGGGAAACAATTCCTGCAAAAGAAGCTCTTAATCTTATTCTGATTATATTAGTTTCTTGCCGACCAAAGAAACTCACCGGAGGAAACATGATTACTTTTTCAATGGAGAGTTTTTGCAGTGTAAGTACTTTTTATCGATCAATCTCAATATACTTATAAAAATGAAATCGATTTTTAGGTTCTAAAAGCATCAGCGGTATATCTAAACGTCATATGTAATTTTGTGAAATGATTTAATTTGAGGTTCAAATTAACATTGTTGAAGTCACGAAAGAATGTAACATTTCACAAAATAAAAGATTTTAACGATGTATATAGAGTAAGTTATATGATGTCGAAAATTACCGATTGAATAAATATAGTTATTTAAATTTATTGATGAAATTTTGTGAAATAATAGGGAATATATTAGGACACATTCGTATAGTATTTAAATTCATATTTTTCAGTCCTTGTCTTTTCTGTGTGATTCCAAAAATATGGTAAATACCATAAGATAAAATTTAGTTTTGCCAACTTTACGCTTCCAATAAGAAATATTTGTTGCTAAAACCAGGCCATTTAAGTCCATTTCGTAGAGACGTAAACAATGCTTTTGTTTTTTAAAATATTTATTATTGCAAACGTAATGTTGCTGGCGAATCTAAATTGTTCTTATGGTAAAGTACCACATGCTTTTAGTTTATTAAATTAATTAATTTCATTGCATGCAAAAAATTATGTATTTATGATTGAATAAATAAAGGAAAGGTTGAGAAACTATTAGAATATTAATTACTAGAATATTAATCTTTCAACTAACTCATAGATCACTTTTTTTTCGATCTTAAAAAACTGATCAGTTGAATTATTATTGAAGTTACACACACTCAGCAAGAAAATAAGTCAATCATAACTTTGTTTGCAATTATGTATAATATCAAATCATTCTACAACCCTTCATTAAATTACCAGTACACATGCGCATTTTATTTTATCTTAGAAGCTCGTTTCATGCACGATCAGTTTGAATCTAGAGCTTACGGTTGAATGTGTACATCATGATAATATTTAAGGAAGAAATCAAAAATTATGTTGACGACGTTCAACATAAAACTGATTATGAGTTTGCTGTTAAATTAAATCGGTGGCTTCTTCAACCATTAGGGCTTTGGCCATTAAATCACAAAAATTCAAAATTAGAAATATTATTCTCTAACATCTCAGTCATCTATAGCATCTTTTTTCTTTTGTTTCTAACAGTCCCTGGATGTTTTGAATTGCTTCTTCTAAAAGACATTGAAACAATATTAAGGAAAATTGGACCCTTGAGTTTCAATATAACTAACGCTATTAAATACATTCTTTTTCATCTTCACCAAAGAGAAATTCGACTTTGTCTTCAAACAGTGAACAATGATTGGTGTAATGTTAAAAATGAGAATGATCGAGCTATTATGATAAAAAGCACACAAACAGCTAAACAATTCATTACGATATGTGCTATTTTAACGATTGGTGGCCTTGTCTCTTATTGTACCATCGTCCCTATTTTGGAAAATGCTGCTTCCTCTAAAAATCATACAGTCAGAATATTGCCCTTCCATGGCTATTTTGTTTTATTTGATTCACTGACGAGACCATTTTATGAAGTCATTTTTTTTCTTCAATTCGTATGTACACTTGTTACATCTTCTTTGACAAGTGGCGTTTGCAGTTTGACCATTTTATTTGTTATGCACATTTGTGGACAGCTCGACATTGTGATGGACCTTCTTAAAAATTTGGTTCATGAAAGTAAGAAGAAGAATTACAGTAAGAAGACTCAGACTGGCGATGAAAAAATGGCGTATATTGTTGAGTGTCATCTGAGGTCTTTGAGGTGAGAAAAAAAATTCTATTATTTATATTAACCAGAAACTTACTCTAATAATTACGATAAAAAATGGTAAAATTTCATAATTATCCTTAACGTGCACTTATCTATTATAATTATTTTTCAGATTTGCAAAGCAAGTCGAAAATTTTATGAACGAAATATGTTTAGTCGAATTCCTAAACTCTATTTTTGGTATTTGTTTATTAGGATATTATGTTATGATGGTAATAATATATAATAATAATAATAATAATAATAATAATAATTCGTTTAGATTCTTGTAAACAAAAAATAAATGTAGTCTGAGAAACCCTGCCGTGCATTGAAAAAGAATCAATTTATTTTCTCAATAACTAAATTGTTTCAGGAATTACAAAGGAAGAATACGACTGGTGTCATGATACACATTATGGTTTTTGGATCCTATTTGTTTAATATTTTCACATTTAGTTATATCAGTGAGAAACTTAAGGGTCAGGTACATTTTACACTGTAAAAAAAACTTCGATTACTTTAGTTGAAGTTTTTTACAATTACCGTAGCTGAATGAATATTCAATCAAAAGTAGTTGAATTTTCAACAAAATAGTTGAATATTCAATAAAAAGTTGTTGAATTTTCAACAAAATAGTTGAATTTTCAATATATTTCTAACAATGTATGGATAAAGTTTTCACTATTTTTATAAAGGTGTTGATAATAATTCAAATCAAAATATAATTCAATGCAAGAAAGGAAAACTATATAGGAATTTTTATATTTATATAAATTTTATGATTTTACGTTACATAGACTGAAAAAGTTGGGAAGGTGGCATACCTAATCGAGTGGGAAAAACTTCCAGCAAAAGAGGCTTTTAATCTGTAACGTCTGGAATTGAATAATATTTTATTAAAATAGTCCTTCTTATTTTCCCTAAATTCCTCGTTTTGATTAACCCTCGCGAGAAGGTTAATTCGGGTTGAGGATAGCCAACAGATTAGCTAAAAGACGTTACAACACAGGGTTTGACATTGATATAATAAGTTTATTAAAAGATATTTGTTACAACAAATTGACAATGATTATAATTATTAAAATGAAATTGGGTATTTATTATAATTTTAATTTGGTATATTTCGAAGGTAAAAATGTTAATTAAAAGAGATTTATTGTAAATGAACGTCTAAACAACAAACAGGTATTAAAAGAATTAAATCATTTAGACATTTATCGGAGATAAACGTTGTTATGAACAAATAACGAGTTCAAACAGATAAATTATTTAGACATTTTTCGGAGATAAATTTTATGAAAGAAGAGATTTACTATAAACAAATAACCAAATGATAAACAATGATTTGTTATTAATGTTGTAAATCTAACGAAATGAATGGCCAACCAATGTTAGTCATTCTCAATACATTCGTAAATATTGATTATAAATTGTTACAAAAATGGAGATAGTATCAA
>UCOH01006405.1:0-20652 GCA_900474275.1 Synergus japonicus
TGTCCCTCTGTGGCCTCAAAAAGTTGACGAAATTTGCCCTGCAGGTTAGAGTATTCTACAGATTGCTTGACTCTCCTGCAACAGCCTTAATGTTAAAACAATTTTTATATATAAAATTCTTTATTTTTAATTAATTTGAAATGTTCGATTTAAAATAGTTGAATTTGAAATTTTTTAAATGATTTTATGGTATTTTTTTTAAATGTACATATAAAAAAAGTAAGAGAAAAATACTCAGCTGTGAAAGAAAAATGAGAAGGAACGCAAATAATGGAATACAAATCAGAAAAGTATAATATACAGAGAAATAGAAATAAGAAAAAGGAGCCTAAAAATACTCACGTCGTTTATAGGGAGTCGAGGCTACAGTCGACACTGTCGCAACGAACACAGGACGACAAAGAGCTTCGATATTCCATGAGATTCAAATTTATAGTGACTTAAACGCGACAACAAAATAATAATTGTAATTTTTAAGTCTTGGAGAGTAAATGGTGTTTGCGCAAAAAAACTTCTTTGGGATACGATGTTAAAAACTGAAGTACCTATTCAATATTTAAAGTTTATCTCATCACGCCGAAATCATCGTTCCTAATTTATAATTTTTATCATTGGTAAGGTAAAGTAAATCTTTTAATATTATTTATTTTAAAACACTTACTCTCTTGGCTTTATTAATTCTAAACAAAGTTGAATTATCTTTTCTTTAACTAATGTTCCTGAAAATAAGAGGCATTCTATAATTTTTTCTAGGTCTCAGAGACAATTGAAAAAAAAAAACAATTTATAATTTCTGAAAATCATGTATTTTTAATAAAATAAAATAAAAATTATGTTATTTAAATAAATTTGAATTCTTTTCTCTAAAGTTTATCTAAAGTATCTTTAATATATTTTGCGAAAAATGTTCAACATGAATATTATTATAAATTAATAAAAATATAATATTCAATACATGAAATTTCTAGAAAGTACTTAAAATCTTATGTAGCATCCGGATGTTTCTACACTTAGTCATAATTGTTTTTATTTCAAAATATTTAAAGAGAATTCGAAGAAAATTATGGAAGTGGGCGAATTGCCAAAAACGATATAGTCTCTGATTTTTCTGTTTGGGAAAAGCTCAGCGTCGATCGGCTACCGGTTCTCAACTGCCCCCACAGCCTCACATGCCCCTCATCATCACTTTCAACACACACACACACACACACACATCTTAATGTAAAACATGTAAAAATTCCTACTATAATCTTCTTATTAACAGTTTGAAAAGCCTTTTTAGCTTAATATAGGTTAAAAAAATAGTATATTAATTTATTTATTAAATGGAAATAGCGGTTTCACTTGAAGACAAATCAGAATTTTCTTCCTGCGTAACCTTGCTTATTGCCGAGATCGGAACGCTGAAGTCTAAATCGAGATCTAAATATAACAACTGAAGACCCTAAAGAATCATTTCTTTCATGAATCGTCCAATGAATATGCTCATAATTACGTAATTTAAAGAATATAAATACAAAATTCAGAAAAAGAAGGGGTCTTGAAGAAACAAATATGTAAAATTATCGTGAAAGATAAGAAAAAAGAATTAATTTTTTCGAAACACCTTATTTTTTAGTTTCATAGACTTTGGTTTGCGAAGTTTCAACTTTATTACCTAAAAGAGAAGTTGATGTAAGCAAAATAAAATAAGCAAATCATCAAGCTTCATAATCAATAATCAAACTCGCTTTATAGTTGCTGATTCAGGACAGATATAAATATTTATGTGAGAAGAGGAAGCTGCAAACGTTTTCTCGTGTGTTTACATCATGTCTGTCGGGGTTAAGTGCCCCTATAACGAGATTACCCAATTTCAATGGATCAAAATAAAACACATCAGGGCCAACAATTTTTAAAATTTTGAACTAGACGAGATTTCAGTGAACTTTTTTGGAATTCAAAGAGATTTTACAATATTTCAGGTGGGATATTGCAAGATTTCATAGGACTTTAAAGGAATTTTATAGAATTCCAATAAACAAATTCCAAAAATTTTAATAGATTTTAAAAGGTTTCAGGATATTTTTCAAACAAATTTCAAGAGAATTCAAAAAGATTTCATGAGCGAGTTTTATCCCTCGATTATTAAAAAAAAAAAAAATAATAATAATAATAATTAATTTCAGAAAAATTTGGGACTTTTTAAAAAATTTTTAAACAAAGTTTGGCACCCTTTCTAAAAAATTTTTAGTGAAAAAATGAATCTTCTTATTTTTAATTCAAAATTTAAATAAAAATGACGTATGAGCAAAATGCATTAATTGTAAGCATATATTATTTGGTATTATATTTTTCAGAATGGTTTTAAGATGTTGTGGAATTATATCCTGGTTGCTTTCCTGCCTTTCAGTGTCGGATACAAAAATTTTCAAATAGGTAATTTACATAATCTAACCTTATATTATTGTATATATCAAACAAGTATATTGAAAATTTTTAAGATATGTTTACTATAAGTATTTTACATGAAAGTTTGAAATTCTTTTCTTAAAAGTTATCATTTCATGTTATAACTTTTTTCTGGATATTGTAAAATTATTTTAGGTGGAATATTCGAAGGAGATGAAGAAATTGGAAGCGCATTTGGTATTTCAGCATCGATGGTACGCGAAGAGATGGGCTTAGATGCTTATTTCATTAAAACATATGTTAATCCTGGAGATACATTGTGGGAGGTGCAAGTCAAAGGCAAGTCCAAGCTAATAACGTTGAAATTGTATTAGAAATGCCAAGATGAATATTTTAAATGTTTTCAATTATATAAATTCATTTTACTAGTATGTGAGCTTATGGAAAAGGGGGTCGTTTCAATATTCGGTCCGCTCAGGAAAGATAGTCTGAGACATGTGCAAAGCATCTGTGATGCAATGGGAATACCGCATATATCTACCACATTAAGTATCGACGACGAATTAAAATCAATCAATTTTTATCCGCACTCCAAGGATTTGTCAATGGTAGTTCAAATTAAAAACAAAAATAATAATAATAATACCTAATAATAATATTATTATTAATAATAATAATAATAATAATAATAATAACAATATTTTTTTATATATTGTGGAAATTTTGATTTAGGTCTATTATAATCTTGTTGTGGATTATAAATGGACAACTTACACTATTCTCTACGAAGATGAATCGAGTTTGGTAATGCTGAAACCGCTTCTTCAACGATGGAATTATAAAGGCTACACAGTATCATTACGTCAGCTGGAAGGACCAAACTACAGGTAATTTTTAAATCAAGAAATTTTTAAGTCACGGATTTTTTAATTTTTAACGCTGTTAATTCAATGAAATTTAATATGAGTGAAGCCATGTTATAAACAAGTGTTACAAAAAAAAAAAAAAAATTTGTAAAAAAAACTTGTTAAAAAAGTAAAACCATGGAGAAAAAGGTGGGTCGCTAGACGACCAAATATGCAGCTAAGGTTTAAACGTTTTCGGCCAAACTCCAATGCGAAATTGACACATACATAACAGAATTGAGAATTCATGGAAATAAATCATGAATGCGAAAAAATACTTTTGAATTTTATGTTTTTTACAGGGTTATATTTTACAAAATGTTCAAATTCAATGGGTTTTTGTCATTGAATGTCTTTTTGAAGAGGTTTTCTTATCAATATATTCAAATTATAACATATTTTCACGAGCACTGAGACCGCCTCAATTACTGTTACATCTACCTTAATTTTTTTTTTCAGAAAAATGTTGCGTGAAGTGAGATTATCTGGAGAGAAGAATTTTGTAATAGATTGTTCCGTAAATATTCTTCCTGAAGTTCTGAAGCAGGCTTTACAAGTCGGTTTAATGTACTATAAATTCAACTTGATTATTACATCACTGGTAAGATACAGTTATTTAAAGATAGATTCAATATTCTTTATCTATGATTATATTCTTTGAAATAAATTTACAGGACTTGCAGACGATTAATTATGAGCCTTTTCAGTATTCTGGAATGAATATAACCGCATTACGTTTGATAGACCCAGAGAGTAATGTAGTTAGAAATATAATCGAGAAAAACCTTCATCGTTACAGCAATCTAACTGCCAATCAAGCTGTGATGTACGATGCAGTACAATTTGTTGCAACGGCTTTTAAGAACCTTACCCATTCAAAAAAACGACTTGTCCGATCTTTGCCCTGTGATGGGTCGCAGATCTGGGAACATGGTGAAACTCTGACTAACTATATAAGAACAGTGAGTTAGTCATATACTATTAAAAAAAGGGCCTAAAATGTTCTGAACTACACTGTTATAAATGTTTGTGATTTTAAAACATATTACAATGCAAAATGTAATGCAAAATGTAAATTCGTCAATTGTAAAATTGCAATAAATTTATTGTAATTTTACTATATATTTTTCTTTAAATCTAATATATATATATATATACAGTACCGTCGGAAATTGTCCATATGATTGGCGCAAGCACTATTAAAAATCACTACTGGCTTTGAACTACGATAACTCGGTGAAAAAAAGAGAAAGAATATTTAAAAAAACACAGTTGGAAAGCTTATGAAATTCCACATCTAGTGGTGCCAACCAGATTTATTTTTTGACTTTCTGAAAAGAATACAGCACGTGAGAAGTTTAAAAAAAAATTCCAAATTTTCTCAAATTTTGTACCTCAATTTCAACTTTTTGCATGACCTAGGAAAATTGTTGCAAAAATTTTTAAATTATAAGACGTAGAGCCTAAAACTTTATCTTTAATTTAAGCCAAAGAAACTTAAAAAATCTTCATTGGTTCTCGAGATACGATTAAAAATGTTCGATCGTATTGAAGGAGGCGAGGTCGGTCTGCTGCTCGCCTCCTTCAAATACGATCGAACATTTTTAATCGTATCTCGAGAATCAGTGAAGAGTTGTTAAGTTTCTTTGACTGAAATTAAAGATAAAGATTTAGGCTTTATGTTGTATAATTTTCAAATTTTTGCAACAATTTTCCTAGGTCATCCAAAAAGTTGAAATCGACGTACAAAATTTGAGAAAATTTGGAATTTTTTTTTAAACTTCTCAAGTGCTGTATTCTTTTCAGAAAGTCAAAAAAAAAATCTGGTTGGCACCACTAGATGTGGAATTTCATAAGCTTTCCAACTGTGTTTTTTTAAATATTCTCTCTCTTTTTTTCACCGAGTTATCGTAGTTCAAAGCCAGTAGTGATTTTTAATAGTGCTTGCGCCAATCATATGGACAATTTCCGACGGTAATATATATATTTCATTAATTACACAGTCCTGTGTGGGTTAGTTACTTAAAGGTACTTACTCTTAATTTAAACTTGAGGTTAATTTTCAAGGTCATTTGAAGATTAATACGATGATTTTTTAAAATGGAAACTCTTATTTTTGACTGCGGATTTAAAAATAGAAGGATGGTAAAGGCAGTTCACACTTTTACATTTTATCGATTTATTAAAAGCATCTTGAACTTTTGCTATTCTCAGAAAACTACGATAATTATAAAAGAATAATAGGCATCTAACCGTTTTTTTAGACATTTACCCTTGATTTTTCACATTCATAAAGTTACAAAAGCTTTTTCATAGAATATTTTTCACGTGAAATTATCCACTCTTTTTACATTCGCAGTCAAAAATAGGGATTGCCATTTTAAAAAAATCGTCTTCACCTTCAAATGACCTTGAAATTGTTCAGCACGTCAGGTTTTGGAATAACTTTAGGTAAAATGGTCAAAAAATGACCATTTTGGGTAAATTTATGAATTTATTGTGAGGGAAACGATTTTTTTATTTTTTGAAAACAGTATCATAACCTTTCAAAATTGTAATAAACTAGTTCCATTACATTTATAGTCTGAAATTATACTAGTAATTTTTAACAGTGTACAAAATACTTTGTGCAATCTAAAATCAAAAAGTGCGCAGTGAAAAATTTCTATATTTCAATGATTCAATACAGTGTAAGGATTATCAAGAAATTATACTGGATTTCAAAGGATTTCAAGTGAAATAAAGGAATTTCAAGCATTTTATGTAATTTTAAGGATTTAAAAAATTAAAATAGCATTTAGAATTATCAAGAGATTTTACGAAATTTCAAATGGTTTCAAAGAATTTAAACTACTTGTACTTGGGATGTTTTTGAAATCTTGGAAAATATTTCAAAATCACTTGAAATATTTGAAAATGGCTTGAAAAATATGGGGCACTTCATATCAAGTGAAGACACTTTTGAAATCGGTCAAAAACTTGCTGAGTTGGAAGGGGTGGAATTTTGACATTTTTGTCAAACAGCCCCTGTTTCGGATCCATGTAACTAATAATCTATGGCATTTAGAAAATTTTATCCAACAAGTTTTCGACAGATTTTTCTTCAGTCTTTAAAATAAAAAAATATAAATATTTTTTAATCCAAAATTTGACCGATGTTTTTGAAAATAAAAAATATTTTTGACTGTCTCAAAAAGGGACTTTTTTTTTTGTCTCAAAAGAAAGCTCAGGTCTTTTCCTTTAAGAACTATGAGGTCCAAAAGTGGGATGAGACTTGCTTATCTATCAAAATTAACGTCGAGTATCTCGAAACATCCATGAGGCTAGCTCTCGAATGTTGTTAGGTAGAGTCCATGTCAAGTGATCACATAACTTTTGGTACTTGAATGGGATTTGCATGTAATTCGGTGCAATCAATCCTTTATTAGTTTAGAAAAACCACAATAAATATTTTTGAAAAATTCCAAAAATTGGCGAGGATATAGGACTTTGAAATTTTTTGGACCTTTTGTCTGGAAACATCATATCTTTGGTTCTAATTAAACGATTTAGCTTTTTATAGTCTCAAATTTTTTTTAATAAAACGTACTTTCATATACAAAGAAATTCAAAGCAAAAAAAAATTTTTGACTTTATTTTGTAAACTCAAAAAATCAAAACCGCTTTTTTGAAAAAAAAAGCAATTTTTTATTTCTTTTATTTTGGTGGCAAATAAAGGTCTACATGTACTTTACAAGCTCTGAATTTTTTTCTCATAAACTACTGACTTGCCCACGATGAAATTTACAGAGCTTGTAAAGTACATGTAGACCTTTATTTGTCACCAAAATAAAAGAAATAAAAAATTGTTTTTTTTTTCAAAAAAGCGATTTTGATTTTTTGAGTTTACAAAATAAAGTCAAAAATTTTTTTTTTTGCTTTGAATTTCTTTGTATATGAAAGTACGTTTTATTAAAAAAAATTTGAGACTATAAAAAGCTAAATCGTTTAATTAGAACCAAAGATATGATGTTTCCAGACAAAAGGTCCAAAAAATTTCAAAGTCCTATATCCTCGCCAATTTTTGGAATTTTTCAAAAATATTTGTGATTTTCAAAAAAATCGGTCAAATTTTGGATTAAAAAATATTAATATTTTTTTGTTTTACAGACTGAAGAAAAACCTGTCGACAACTTGTTGAACAAAATTTTCTAAATGCCATTATTCAAAAGTGTGTTCACTTGATATTATGAAATCCCCCATATATAAAAACTATATTAACAGGGATCAATGGAGGGACTTACTGGATTGGTGAAATTTGATACTTACGGCTGTCGCTCTGAATTTGTAGTCGATATCTTGAACTTAGGAGAAGCGGGTTTAAAAAAGATTGGAATCTGGAATAGCACTACTGGTCTTAAGTGGACGCCTGAACTCATTATTCACGACACAACGAAAGAACTGAGTCTGCAAAATATGACATTTAGAGTACTAATTTCATTGGTACGCAATTATTATTCATTCATTTATAAAATTCTCTTATTTTTATCGAGTTTTTTTTGTCCTAAATAAAAAAAAAACACTTTATCCAGGCCGTCGCATATAAAAATTAAAATTCTTTAATAATTAAAAATATGAATTTACATATTGCAGACTAAACCTTATGCGTCGTTGAAGGATTCTTTGACAAAGAGAGTAGGAAACGATCGCTTTGAAGGATATACAATTGATATTATAAAGGAACTTAGCCAAATGCGGGGCTTCAACTACACCTTCATGGTACAAGAAGATAAAAATTATGGTATCTTCAATAATATCACTGGCGAATGGAATGGAATGATCGGAAAAATACGATCCGGCGTAAGTTAAATTTTATGAAAATTGATAGGAAATGTGTTAAATATAAGTATCACTTTTTATTTATATACTATATAGTATATTAAACAACTTTTCCTATTCTTTGATAAAAATTAAACATATTTGTACCATTTCATTATTGTCATTACTTCTACTAACAATTTTTAGTAATTTAAAGGGATTTTATATTTATAATTTCGGAGAATTATAAAGAATATTTTAATGTATTTTAAAAGATTATATGATATATCCAGGAATCATAAGAAGTTTCAGCGGTTTGTGAGTAATTTTAAGGCATTTGAACGAATTACAATATTTTTCAAGAAATTTTGTGTAAAATTTTAGTAAAATTGATTTTCTTTCTATAACTTTTCCAAATTAATAAAAATTCAAAGTATATGTATGTAGGAAGAAAAAAGAATTATTGTGTCGAGACAAATCGATAGACCTAGAAGATTAATGCATTTCATTGAAAAATAAGAAAGTTGTGATTACTTGTAACCATAATTTTATAATTAATGCTTCCTGTATATAATCATATTTGATTCCATGAAGCAAATAAAAGCTTATTAAATGAGCACAAAAGATGATATAACTTCACAGCTAACCTAGTTTAAAGAATTCATAGACGATTCATGAATTTTAAGATATCAAGAAAGAATAATAATATTTGATTTTCAGGAACTTAAAAGACTTCAAGAGAATTAAAAAATATTTAATAAACTTTCATGAAATAGTCATACTCCTTCAAAAAAAAAAAAAGAAGTTAGGATTACCATCTGACATTTTAACGATAAAAAATGTATAGTTTTCTGTATAGTTTGAACATACTTAATACTAAGTTATTTGCAATTGATCTACAGGATGCTGAACTCGCTATTGCTGATTTAACCATTACGCAACAACGCGAAGAAGCTGTAGATTTCACTTTACCATTCATGAGTTTGGGTAAGTTTTCTTTTTTTGTTTTTGAGGGAGAGAGATAGAGAAAATTATTATATATTTGCAATATATTTTGTAGGGATAGGTATCCTCTACAGGAGGCCAAATAAAGCTGAAGGAAGCTTAATGTCTTTCTTGTCGCCGCTTAAACTTGAAGTTTGGTTCTACTTAACAGCCGCCTACATATTTGTCTCTCTAGAGCTTTTTATTATTGGAAGACTGTGTCCTGGTGAATGGGTTAATCCATATCCATGCATCGATGATCCACGAGAATTAAAAAATCAGTTATCTTTCACGAATTCCCTGTGGTTTACACTCGGCGCTCTAATGCAGCAAGGATCGGAAATTGCTCCTGCGTAAGTGCATCAAATGAATTTTAAAAGACATTTAATTATGGAGTAACACCACCCTAGAGAGGCTAAAAAAGGCCTTTCTTTGATTGAAGTAAAAAAAAATCTTATTGTCCATGGGCGTAAAGATTCCTCGTGAACTATATGAGGCTTAGAAAGAAAACTCAAAACTTTTTTAAAGTAGATATAACTAACTGGCTACAAAAGTACGTACAGATTTTTTAATTGATCAAATTTTTTACACTCCGAGGCATTATTCTAAAGTACTGTTTAAGCTGAAAAAATTGATTTTTTTTTTAAATCCTAGAAACCCCTTAAAACATGCAAGAATATTTTCATCACTGTTAGAAAAATCTATATAAAATTTCATAAGATGTACCTATATGAAAATTTAATGAATTTTCATATACAATTATATATATGGAAAGCTATATCTACTATATTGTGTATTCAAATTAATAAATTAATTTCGTTGATAAATAGATTTAATAAATACATTTATTGAAATGGATACACAATAGTCGACTCTGGATTACCGTAATTTAGAAACTTAAATGGTATACAACAACCCAGAGTTGACTGTGTATTATACGTAATACATAACTTACAAATGTATACATATACAACATGTATATGAATTGATTTGCATATAATAAATTATATTAAATTACATAAAGATTTTTCTAACTGTTATCATTTTCAAGAGAAGAAAAAAGAATAAAAATAATACTCTCTTAATAAATTTGTGACTTCCTTTCAATAGAGGCATTTCGACAAGATTATTAGCTGGAAGTTGGTTTTTCTTTTGCCTCATCATGGTCTCTTCTTACACTGCCAATCTTGCCTCAAGTTTAACTTATGAAGTTCCCGTAGTTCCATTTCATAATGTGTACGAACTTGGCAAGCAAAACAAAATTAAGTATGGTGCAAAAAAAGGAGGATCGACTCTTTCATTTTTTCAGGTAATAAATCTGTATTAGCTTTGATTATAATTTATAATTCATAAAAAACAGAATACAAAATGCAATGTAAAATTACAAATACAAGCACTTAAAAAATTTTAAACGATGTCAATTAAAAGTTTTTTTTTTTTTTACATATTTTGTGGAATCTGGAGATAGATCCTACTATAAAAGGAACATTAGTATATAACGTAACGCTTTTTTCTTATTAGTCAGAAGAAAATGATGACGCGGCGTATATCGAAACCCAGTGGGCACAAAATTTGACGATATCGTTGCTACATATTTACGACATTTTTCAGACATCGTAAAGACATTCTATGTCCGTATCGTAAAGATGACGTAAAAACATATTTGCGACATCGAAAATGTTTTTAAGATATGCAGTTCATTAAAAAATAAGGAAGTTATGTTTATTTATAATTTTGAAAGTTAATTTTTCGCTCTATGTTTTCAAATAATCAAAATCTTGAGTTGACGTAAGGAAAATGAATATTCTTTATGTCGAGACGAATCAATTGACCTGTGTGATGAATGCATTTAATTGTGAAATAAGAAAGTTATGGTTAATTGTATTTTTAAAAAACTAATTTTTCAACTATAATTTCTGAAATAATTAAAATTTAAAGCTGATGTAAAGAAAATGAAGATTCTTTGTGTCTAAATGATGTATGTAAATATTAAAAATTATTATTTAAAATAAAAAAAAAATGTTCAAAAAATATATAAACTTCTTATTGCTTCCTCTATGAGGAAACAACTCATATTTGCTTACAGGAAGCAAAGTGCTCATTGAATGAGTACAAAAGTTGGTACAACTTCACAGCTGGTTTAATAATGCACGGGAAAATTTAATTTTACTTTAATTCGATGTATAAAACATGCATTTTACAATTACATTATGTTTTAATAATGTAATTTTCATTACTCTAAGGGGTCAAATGATACAGTGTATAAGCACATATACGAAACCATGATGAAGAATGCCAAACACTGTCTTACATCATCAAACGACGAGGGCACATTTAAAGTGAAAAATGAAGATTTTGCTTTCTTCATGGAATCTTCTACAATTGAATATGAAACAGAGAGAAATTGTAATCTCACGAAAGTAGGCCCACAACTTGATGAAAAGGGTTATGGTATCGCTATGAGAAAAGGTAAAGTATTTTTTGGCATAATAAACAAATAATTGGACATTATTAAAAAAAATCATACAACTTAAAAAAGCCTTAAAATTTGTTTCATCACAGATGCACCTTATCGACATGAGTTAAGTTCAGCAATTTTGGAACTTCAAGAAAACGGGATGTTGTCTAAATTGAGACTAAAATGGTGGTCAGAAAAACATGGAGGTGGAAGTTGCGTGGTACGTGACAAAATTTTTAATATGTTATCCAAGTTATTAAAAAAAAGTTATATTTAATTGCAATTTTTTTATACTTTTCTCTGAGCAGCAAGTATCTTCGAGTGTTCCTTCAGAGTTGAATCTAAAGAACGTGGGTGGCGTGTACCTAGTACTTTGTATTGGTGTAACAATTTCATTTGTCTGGACTTTAATAGAACTAATATTACGGGTAGTATCAACATCTCGTGAATATAATGTAAGTAAGAAATATTTTTTCCGCTTCTATATTCAATCCACATGTGTATAATTCCAAAAGTTATAGATTTAAAGACATCCAAAATTCATGTAATTTTCATGATTTAAAGGTTTCATTTAAAGAAGAATTAATTGAAGAACTGAAATTTGTGATTAAATTCAGCGGTACAAGTAAGCCAGTTAGAAGAAGAATCGGATCTTCAAGAAGAAGTGGAATAAGTACAGTTGAATGCGCCTCGATTGCTACTTCAAATACTATTTGCGAAGATAGTGTATGATTGAAAAAATATTATTTTATTAATCTTATTACTAAACATATTATATCCTACAATAGACAGTGCAGTTAGAATTTACATTTAAAGTGTAAATGCAGAATTTTATTTATTTATTTATTGTTTTCAGAAATTGATTGTTACATATTTGTAATTTGCAAATTAAAATATTAATAGATAAACAAGGTACTATTGTAAATTTAACGATTTTCGCTAAAACTTTCATCCAGAAACTATTTGTCTACAATGCTTAGTACTGGAATTATAGCTTTTAAAACAAAAAAATTTTAAGACTGGAAAAAGCCATTTTTTAAACACGAAAATCAAATCTTTATTACAAAAATTTGTAATTTGACGTTGAACAATTGTTAATCGGAATCAATATCATTGAATTGTTATAACATTTTGTTTTGGACGAAATTGAAAAGAAAATGAAGAAACTCTTTGAATTAGCTCTAATTATTTCTATAACCTACAACCTATTTTCCTAGATTTTGCCTAACCATTAACGTCGAGGAAAATTAACAATCATTTCTCGTTCAGGCCCTGCTTCAAAAGCGACCGTCGACTGGATCTATGAAAATGGATGATATAGCGAAGTTGCAAAACATTCTCATAAATAATATAACATAAATGTTCTCAAATGATAAACGAATCGCTCTTTTGCTCCTTGGCCCTTTCGCCCTTTTCTACTCTATAGTTATAATAGAGAGTTTATAAATTATCAACATTTGCAAGAAAAATCACGTAGCCTGTTCATTTTAGGCTCGATATGAAACAACAACTCGATTATGTGCAACACATTTTACAAATAAATTTAAAGATTGAATTTTTAGAAACTAAATTTAAAATGCAAAATAGAATATTTCAAACTCATTATCACAGATATAAGTTTCAAAACTGACACAAACACTACAGAGTTTTAGCTTTTTCGTTTCAATGTAGTGATGCAATATCAATATTCATATTTTCATTCCTAAAATGTCGATATCCTAAATACCGAAATTTAAATGATGTAGAATTTCACGTAGAAATATGCAGGTGGAAATAAGTATGCGCCATTTACATGATTTATACTTTAGAAAATTCAAAAATATTACGGATAAACTAATTCCTCCAGTGAAAATTCTCACGTAGAAATCTACATAAATTTCCACGTGAGATTAATTTGTTGAATTATGATAAAACTTATAAAATAATATTCCATGTAGATTTTCACTTGAAGCTGTTCCAACAATTTCACCTGATTATAGTTTGTACAATAATGCAAGAAAAATTATATACTTTTCGCTGAACATTTCATGAATCATGCTGGAATAATAGGTTAATTAGTTATGTTGACTTGTATTAAAGAAATAATCTGCACAGCAGATAAAGCACAGATTCCGTACATTGACAGAGACCACGTAATATTTTAGTAATTGTCTGACTACTTAAAATTAGTTTTTAAACCCCTTTATTTGCAGAGAAAATTCGATAAAAAGTGCCTAAAATGACAGAAAAATTTTTTATTCTGGAAATGTGTACCCTCGGGTTTTTGAGGGCTCATACTAATATTAATTATGAAGAAAAAAAAGGTGATTATGGAAAAAGAAGATTAAAGCACTATTGGGTCAATGCCAACGAAGGGGTTATGAAAACAAATTACCAATTGAATTCCACATAGATTTTACTCATTTAAGAATATGTTTCCTGAATCGTGAATTGAAGACGAGAACGAAGATAAAAAAATAATACATGTTGAGATCTTACTTTGCGATTGAGACACGTAGAAAACATGGATGGACAGCGGGATTCTTTCAATATGGATCTGTTCTGAAAAAATAAAACTCGTAAGTGACTGGTGAAAGTTGGAGAATAACAAAAGGTTAGTGACTAATGCAAATATATTTTACTAAACGGAAAAAATTCATAATGAGAAAATTGTGAACTTGCATACATAGTATGTAAAAATCTCACATACGAAAAAACTTTGTAAAAAAAATTCAATTTTATGCCAGAAACAGTTTAGATACTTTTATTGAAAATCCATGAATATTTTGTGAATTTTTCTCGTATCCCTAACTGGGAAACAATTTAGTAATCTTTAAAAATTAATTTTCATCTAGGTAAAAAGCAGAATCACTGAAAATGAATTAAGGAGAACTTACCGCAAGAACTGTAATTTCCTCACTCAGTAGTTCTAGACATTTTGCACCCTGTTTTTTTTAATCTTCGTGACCCCAGTATTATCGTATTCATTTGAATGTTCTATCCCTCAGCTTCGTGACCTTGAAATCTCGAGATAAATATTCGGAATTTCTATTTTGATGTTGAAAGTAAGACGCAATTGTTTATTTTCGATACACTGTCTTACTGAGATTAGCTATTTGATATCTTCTTCTTTGATGTTGAAGGTGGTGTGAAATTGCCGATTTTTGAGATCGAGACAGTCGAGATTGTCGTATTTGCTGAGAAATCGAAAAAGCAAATATGTTTGAGTTCCGAAAATTGTTCCGAGAAACTCGTGATTCCACTTTGGACACATCATTTGATTTTGAAAACTGCCGGATTACTCAAAAGATAAAGCTTTGGAAACTTCAACCTGGATACTGAATGTGGAATGTAGTTGTTTATATTAAGCACCTCAACTTGTAGAATTTGTTGGTCCAATTTCTTACTCACTGATGTTGAAAAAAAGTTGTCCTTTTTGCTTTTATGGCACTCGGGTTAGTTGATCTTCATATCCTAGTAGCTTTCGTCTTAGTATTAAATTTAAGGCGTACTTATTTGACGATTTTCTACCTTTCAGCTTCGTGACCTTAGAATATTGTGACAGAGATTACTTGTAGAAATTTGAAATCTTAGTATTTCCTTCATTGATTTTGAAGAGGATATGTTGTATTTATTTTCATCCCTTTTTTGTCGAAGTCACTACTCCTTGCTTTCACGTATCTCAATAAAAAACTACCATTACATTTTTTAAATAAATACTTTAAAGAAATCTACTTATGTTGAAACTGCTACTTTCAGCTGCTATGAAGGCATCGAAAGTCGAATTTTCAATGTTGATGTTATGAAAACTACATTACTGTCGTGAAAGTCGTTGGCGTATTTTAAATTATACCAGTGGCAAGTTAAATCTTTCTTCTCTGTTATCATATTTCTATTTTAACAGTACATAAATTAACTCCAGATTTTATTAACAAGACAGAAAAAGTAATACAAAGTCATAAAATACAAAATTCCGAATGTCCTCATTTATTCCACACTATCTATTTATCACTATCTCGCATAGATTATTTACAGTAGTATTCAGAGTTAGACAATATTTTAATCTTTTGCAACAGCAATTAAGTCTATAGAGTTAAGAATGAAACTAGCTTCAAGGTGCCGTCCTGTGTCGGCTGAAAACGTCGGCGTAAAACAGAAACTCATGAGAGTGATAGAGATATGCAGATCTGTTTGTCTCTTTCACTCTCTTGAGTTTCTGCTTTACGCCGATGTTTTCTGCCGACATGGGACTGCACCAGTACTTTTCCATCCTTGCTCAACCTTCCTTCTAACCCAGGACATAATTCATCAGAAACTTGTAACTTTTATTTGAACTATTTTTAAGTTATTTTAAGTTACTTTTAATTTTATTTTTATAAGTCACTTTCATTTACTCTATACTTTATATTGAAAACACATGGAAAGCATATAACTTCTAAAAATACAATTACACTGTTCTTACACCTAATCAATCAATTGCCCAAAAATCGATAAACTAAAATTTCACATATCAATTACAATATTGAAAACTTTTTGCTTCCTCATAGGGGAAGCTTTGTTTTTTTCCTTCTTTTAAATAAACAATTCAAATTTTTATCGTTATTAATAACTTTTTTAAATATTCTTTTTTTTCTAAATAGTGTTTTCTATTTTTGACGTAATTGTTTAAATATAAATTTGTTATCAGAAATAGAACAGTAATAGTGAGTCATTCTTAAGAAAAGCAAATTTTGTAAAATGCATTCTATAATTGTATAAACAAATAATTATTGCAAGATATTCAATGTGGTTATTGAACATATTTCAGATATTATCAGTCTCAATTGATATTCTGAGTACAATTCTCTGGGCTGCATCCATAGTATGGTCAGATTTCTAAAAATTAAAAACATTATTATGAGTGTTATGACCGCGATCATCGTGAAAATTAAATGAAATTATCGCCCAATAGGCTCTTAGCACAAGCCTGTAATAATCCCACTTCTGACACTAAAAGTTCTAATTTTTTTTTTAAATAATAAAATATCGCACAGTGTGTAAGTTGTGATATAGTACATCAATACACATAAATTTTAGGTAATTATTGAATTAATTAATTCGGTATTTTAGTTGAGCACAGGGCCCCTAGATTCTCAAGATCGTTCGAACGATTTTCGTATACGAATTAATGCTTTTATCTTACTCTTACTCGCGTGATTACAAAAAGACAATCAGTACATACGTATATGAAAATTGTTCTAACGTACTCGAGAATAGAGCCTCAGCTGATTGGAAGACATGAGCACCCACTAATCAATTGATTAAAAGCAAGAAACAATCTGAGTTGGGGAAAAATGATTTCACCGCAGTCATACATTTATTTTCCTTTATTTTTGTTTCATGAAAAATATCTCTCAGCCATAGGAGCATAGAGTCACAAACATTCTACAGTTCGAAAAAAAAAAACATATTTACAAGCAACTTATAGCCAATCTGGGAGAAGTACAAAGAAAGGTGTTTTGCGGTGCGCATGACATATCTAGAACGGCCCAACCGATCATTACCAAATTTTAACCAGTAATTTATAATATAATTTTAAAAAACTTAAACGATCAATGATTTAATTTATAATTTTTTTTTGTTTTTAACCGAAAAATGAGCAATTATTTCATAAGAAATAAAAATTTTGTGTTTACATATCCGTCATTATCTTGACAATGAAAATTTTGATCGGTTGAGCCGTCTGGAAATATCATGCGCAACGCAAAACATCTTTTTTTTAGCATCTGTCACATTGGCTATAAGTTGTTCATTTATCGCTATTTTTACCTTAAAAAATTGTTGCAACTTCTTGAAATGTATATTATTCAAACAATTTGAGCCCCTGTATTTTGACAATCAGTTGTACTAGAGTTGTTTCCTTTGGGGGATTCAAAAAGGCCCACTAGGACTACAACTCAGTGGAGATTCGAAACAATTAAAGAAAACAAAATTTTAGGCAGTATGTACGCTTGACAAATTTTGCACCATATAAGCCCAACAAATCAACACGGAAACATGTTGTATGAGGGTACCGCCCCATGTGGGCGCAAAACGCAAAACGTAAAATGTATAGCTAATTGCAGAACACTTTTAGATTTCTATCTTCTCAAAGATTCTCTATCATTGGCTGTTCATTTTGCGCTTTGCAGTTTGCGCCTGCATGGGATTACATCCTGACTAATATCCGTCGACATTAAGACATTTCACGAAAACATGTAAACGAACACAGAAAAATAGCAAAATCTGTGGAATGCCTTAAAATCCGCCATTGTGTCCACATTTTGCCAATACGCGGTGTTTGAGGTCGTAAAAATGATGTGTTTGAAGTATCGTTTTTTTACCGACAATCTTTTGGTTGTACGACAGGGGCTATCTGCTTATTTTCTGCAAAAAGAAAATTATTTGGCTAAAAAGTGAATTTTTACAAGTGACGAGACGCGGGTTGAGGGGTGCGGGTAAACAGTACTTACATTTTGCCAAGTCCCTGTCCGAGCAAAAAAGGCACAAAACTTCACTCCAAGGGTGCTTCACTCACACAGAAAAGTTTTCCGAATCTCGCTATGCACTTTCAAAGCCCTAGCACTTACGAAAATCGTATAAAAAAAGAAGTTTGAGAAATCGCGTACTACACATGTGCTAGTTACTTGAGTATAGTTACTGGACCTGTCAGCTGTTTCACAGGGTCGCCAATTGACCATTATTAATACAGTAATAATAATGGTAACAATTATTAATACAGTAATAATAATGGTAACAATGATCAATTGGCGACCCTGTGAAACAGCTGACAGGTCCAGTAACTATACTCAAGTAACTAGCACATGTGTAGTACGCGATTTCTCAAACTTCTTTTTTTATACGATTTTCGTAAGTGCTCGGGCTTTGAAGTGCATAGCGAGATTCGGAAAATTTTTCTGTGTGAGTGAAGCACCCTTGGAGTGAAGTTTTGTGCCTTTTTTGCTCGGACAGGGACTTGGCAAAATGTAAGTACTGTTTAACCGCACCCCTCATCCCGCGTCTCATCACTTGTAAAAATTCACTTTTTAGCCAAATAATTTTCTTTTTGCAGAAAATAAGCAGATAGCCCCTGTCGTACAACCAAAAGATTGTCGGTAAAAAAAACGATACTTCAAACACATCATTTTTACGACCTCAAAAACCGCGTATTGGCAAGATGTGGACACAATGGCGGATTTTAAGGCATTCCACAGATTTTGCTATTTTTCTGTGTTTGTTTACATGTTTTCGTGAAATGCTGAAATATATATTATTTATATATTGTAACATGATATCCTATCAAATACAAGTAACTAGCCTAAAATCACTAAATTCACTAAATTGAATAAAGTCGAGTACGGAATCATATTATTCACTTGATTGGGTGGTATTTCTATACCATATTGACCAATCAGGTATCTCTTGTAAACTTACTCCGAAACTCAAGCAGACTGGGACATCATTGGTTATTGGAATATAATACTAATTCCAATATTCGCTTTATTATTTGTTCTAAGGTACTCTAGGGCCGGCTGGCCCTATTCTTAATTTGGAGGATGAGTTATTTAGCATATTGGTCATTCCTTCAATCTCCTGTCATTTTTATAAGAGGTTAAATTTATAATCGTTATTGAGGAAGGCTTAAACTATTTATACTACGTGGAAATCTTATTGTGCGAATAGCCAGTAATTGTTTGTGGCGTGAGCTTTGAATTCGCTCACCAGGAATATTTTAATTATTGAAAATAGGCGTTGCCTGATTTATTTAAAAGAGCGTCACTATTAAAGGTATGTCTTTTGCTCTTTCCTCATCGAAATTTATTTGTGTTTACAGACTCCGTCCGAAGTCTTTATTACTTGATTCATTATTTGTAATTTTCATTATTGTTGTTGGATTATTTCAACAATTGTAAATATGTATATAGAGCAAAAATATAATCTACAATTCTGAGTATTGAAACGATATTTTATAAGTTGTGTGTGGTCTACTATTCTAAGAAGTTTAGGACCAAGCTTCTAGGCCTATGCGTAATCTTTATTATGTAAACTATAGCCATGATTGGAGTGCGTATGGTGTATGAGTGTTCTATTTGTCACACGTTCGTTCTTCTTGTCTGGGGTCGCATCTCAAAGAGTAAAGACCTGCCTTCCGAGTGTCTTGAATAAATTGATTCTTTTGTTAATTAAATAATCGTTGTTGTTCATAACCTGTTTTCAATAATTGTAATGCATTATGCTGCGTTTACACCTCTGTCCGCCCTACTAGGTCGGACAGAAAGTTTAAGAGAGTAAAAGAGATAGAAAATTCTTTTTGTCCAATTTTTCATTCTCTATCTCTCTTACTCTCATATACTTTCTGTCCGACCTGGTAGGGCGAACAGAGGTGTAAACAGCCCATTAGAGTGAATTCATACTAATTTCATACTTCCAAAATGACGTGTTGGTTAATTCTCATTTGCCTCAACCGCCATTTTGGAAAAGCTAAATACATTTCAAAATCATACTAATTGATTTCTAATTCATCTCAATGATTTCACGGCAGATAAATTATGATCATTATAATTTGCTTTATTCCAAAACTCTAATATTTGAATGTATTTAAAGCTGTGACAGGCGATATTGTCGCCCATCACATACATGCAGAGCTCTTATACTCCCGGTCATATTTCCGGTAAGATTCTCGGTCATATTCTCCGCGCAAAGCCCATCACCGTTCTCTTTACAAAACGGCCGACTAAGAGCTCTGCACGTACCACTCCCTGCCACTCGACACGAGGCGAGAAGTCTTCGGCTAACTGTCCCCCACCAACTCACCGACCGCAAATTACGTAATACCAAGGAATATAAAAGAGGTGCGCCGATACTTATTGTCGCAGTTCGTCGGGGAGTAGCAAAGCCTACACTCGGGGAACTGACTGTTCTCTCTGCTAGTGGGCGCAACCGTAGCAGAGCGAACAACAACGACTCGACCAAGACGTCTTCTTCAGGTAGAGTTCACCAGGTGTACGACTGGAAGGTGCAACTACAGCCGTACACCTGGCAAAGGGATCCACGACTAGAGGGCGCTACCATAGCCGTGAATCCCGAGCTGACCTGGAGTAAGACCGACCTGGACAGACT
>UCOH01006407.1:0-12346 GCA_900474275.1 Synergus japonicus
AATGGATGACCTGTTGATGACAAAATCCTGGGGATCATGACCTAGTGCCTCGGTGGTTGCAATTAGAACATGAACTGCATCCCTGTCACTAATTTTACACTTATCTAAAGCCGCAGCAAGCTTAGGAGTCACTAGTGTACGGGTCCCTCTCGCCCGCTTTACTTTTGGTTCAGAAAATTCCAATTCTGCATCTTCTGGGAGCGGAGGTTGTATAACAATATTATCAGTGGATTTTCCAGCAACTAAATTCATATCTATAGCTGATTCCAAACTGCTGCTGCTTGTAGATGACGCCAATTCGGCAGTTTCCTCTTTAAAAGAAAAAAAAGAAATTTAATTATGCAAAATTAAATCTATAAACTAAAATGTAAAAATAATTTGGAGTATTGCATGATTGCATTTTTTAATACATTACTTACTTTGTCGTTGAATTTCAAGATTGCTTCGATCCCTTCTCCTCAACGTTGCCTCTTCTCGTTCTTCAGCATTTCTTTCTTTTAAAAGTTCCTTGTAATCGATACCGTACATAAACCCTGGTCAACCCTTTAACCTTTGGTTTATTAAAAACTGCTTATCTTCTTCTATAGAAATCATTTCTAATGCCTTCGCATGTGCAATGTCGAAGAAATCCTCGAGCTCCGATTGGAAATCTTCTTCTTTTTTCTTATGAGCCTGCGATTTTCTCCCAGCGTGTTTTTGGAGTGCTTTCCATTTTCCATACAAAGCTTCTACTTTTGGGATGCAATTTTTCAGTTCCTGAGTTGGTATTCGAGCTTTTTCCCAAAAAACAAAGACCTCCTGCATTGCTAGTTTGGAACTTTCACGTAAATCTGCATTAGTCCCACAAAATTTCGACCCAAGTCGAGTTGCCTCCGCTAGCATTTATCTTGGATCCAGGTTTGGCAAGATATATGTTAGATCCCGGTTGACACAGAAATTTGAGCATAGTGCATTATTGCTTTGTCCGATCGAGCTAAAATTTTACACGAATTATTTTCTCCCTAAGTGGAACCAAACTGGGGGTAGCATCAATAAAATTCAAACTTTGAAAATAAGAGCCACCCTAGTGGAACAGAGTTGTTAACTTTGATTTGACCAAAAATATCTGTGTTGATATAATGCATGATGGGCCCGAAGGAATATGCAAATATGAAATCCCTCAAATCTTGCATCTTTTCGTTTATTAATATAAAATCATAACGGTAGAGACTTTAAACGATAGACTAGGAGCATTTCCTTTTGGAATGAATCAAAAACAAAATAGACCACCAGAAATAACATCTGATAATTTAAAAAATTCAAATATTCGAATGTCTGCATCAGAAATTCTTTGTTTCATGCGCCATTTAGGTATGTTAATCGGAAATTTAATTCCAGAAGACTGTCCTGTAACGCTCTGTGTATTATTTACAACACTAGTTTACTCTAAGATAGTTCTTTACTCCCACTACTTTGGTTGAGACCCGATAAGGGCCTGCAGGGCCACCCTGTAGGCATCGTTAGATTAGTGTTACGTTGCGTCTTAATTACGACGGATTCTTCGTGCCTCCTAAATCTTTGTAAACCCTTAAAGTGAATAAACAATAATAATCTAACTATACGTATTTTAATTATTATTGTTGTTAAATAAACTACTATTAAAAGTACCCGTGACAGTCCCGCTTGGAAAGTTTATACAAGCCTAAACAATTCCGTAGTCGCACGGTAGCAAGTATATACCTTTAGTTGAGGATACTTATGAACATGAAACTGATGAGTGTCCGCAATTTAACTCGCTCGGTACTAGTTATTGTGGGATCGTTACTTTACCCTAAACTTTTATAGAAGCCTGTCTACTTCTTTTAAATAAGGCACATCATATTTCTTGTCCCGTCTTGCTAACAGTCTTAATTGAAGAACATTTGAGTTTATATCAACAAGTTTTCGTACAAAACTAAAGCCAAAGCATCACTTTACGACGGACTATCCCAGACTTTTGCGATTAATGGGACCTCTAGGATGTTTAATTTGGTCAATGAGATACGAAAGTAAACATAAGGAGTCAAAAACCGCTGCTCACGTGTCTATCTCGAGAAAAAACCTTCCATACACTTTAGCATTGAAACACCAGCTTAAAGTATATTACAAACTTAGTCAACCAGCACACATGGAAACTCCAACTGTTGGTCCATCGCGTGAAATAAATATTTCTAGCATACATGATTACATAGAATTTTCCACTATTTTACCGGACGGTTTTCCAAGATTTTCTGAAACTATTAAGTGGGTAAAGTTTATGGGATTGACATATTCATGCTAAGAAATTGTAGTGGTTGCTGGTGCAACTTCCAAGTTTTTTCAAATCTAAGAAATTTTAAAAATTCCAGATGGAAATATTTTTATTTTCACTAAACGGATTCGCGTTTCTCATTTCGATTAGCACTTTCAAGCTTTCGAAGATGAGGATCAGACTGTTGAATACAAAAAATTTGCAATTTTAAAAATAAAAGAGGTTAGAAACGTTACTTTTAAGACTAGAGTTCCAAACGGGAAAATGTACATCCCAAAAACGAACTAATGTCAGTATTTTTAATGTTTAAGAACTATGTATTCATTTTCCAATTTTCTATGTTTGAAATTTTAATATTAATTACATTTAAGAAAGTTTTAAAAGTAAAAGGGGAAAGATAGATCCCGAAATTTTTATTTCCTACACATAAAAAGGAAATAAAATTAAAACATCCGAAACAGTATACATATTCCTTCTTGTATTATATTTAAAAAATGTTTGTTATGTGTATTTATTGTGTATCAAGAAATAATTTATAGAATACAGTTTAAAATGTATAAATATTATATTATTTTTACCTTATTCTTTTAATATAGCTAGAATTAAGTTACACTATAAATTAATTTCAATTAGTAATTTACATCATATGAAGTTGCAGAAAGTCTCCTCTTTACGTGCGCAAATTTTCAGTAAAGAAAATCTGCTGATAATTGATAAAAATAATTGTAGATATTATATTATATTCTATCTACAATTATTTTAATCAATTATCAGAAGGTTTCCTTTACTGAAATTCTGCGCACGTAAATAGAGGACTTTCTGCAACTTCACATGGTGTAATAATTACTATTTGAAATGGCACTTTTTATCGATCTGCAAATGATAGAAATCACTTAAATGTGCAGCAAATATTACCATTTGTAAATAGTATATTTTGACTCCTAAAGTGGCGACGCTCTTAATATTAATAGGTATTAAATGCTACTTTAAATGGTAATTTTAATGATTCTTTATGTTAGTAATTGCAAATGCACAGAGTTTCTTTTACCATTTTAAATAATAAAATTTATTATTTAAATAGTTCTCATTGCCATTAGAGAATAGTAAGAGTGATAGGTTCAAATAATAAGTTACGTTGTGAATTTTACCATTTGAAATAGCACTCTTATATTCTGAATCGTTTTTTGGAGAAATAGTATAAAGTGCTAAATGACTTTTCAGGGCGCAAATCAGCCACTACGAAATGGTACTTTTTTCTCTGATTCCGGATTACATTGTGCCATTTACTTTTTTGCGTGTATGTGTCTTACTAGCCAGTATAGTAATTACTGTATGTAATAGTTAAAAATTCTTATACATTTCCTTAGGTAGAATATTTTTAAGAACAATTGGTCCGAGGCACAACAAGAATGTTCTGAATTCCGTTGCTTTCCAATAGCTATACTCCATTAATGTTCTTGGCCATCTCTCGAATTCTTTTGGAGTACTCCAACCTAGTGTTACCAATTGTTTTGAAATTTTATGTACGTCTGTTGCACTTAATCTCACATTTAAAGGGCCCGTTAACTATAAAGAAATTAACTTTTTAACTACACCCAATAAGACCAGATGCATATAATCTAATGGCACAGAAGTAATGCATCCGAAACCTGGAATTGTTTTAAGAATTGTTTCATCCTCAGATTCAAATTCCTTATAAATATTGCGTGCAAATTCATCATCAGTTTTTAGTAAAAATGATCCAATTCCAGGAAATCAAATCCTTCTTCTTTGTTTACTATTCTTCCTTGTTTTAATCGGTATTCGGTACAACGTACTCTCCATGGATTCGACACTTTGAGCAACGTCATACCCCGTATGACTTTTTAGATACATGGCAAATGATTTAGCTGGAACGTCACAAATTAAAGTTTCAAAAGTAACCTTTATTGTCCAATTTTTATCCATGAATCCGTTTTGGCTCATTTCAATCGCTTCTTTTACAAAAGATTTTAAAAATTCGTTAGCTTTTCTAGGTTTTCTCTGCCTGTAGAACACACCAATGGGAAATACTTTCTTTGAATTGATATCAGAGCACAGTATTAGCCAAAAATCCTTATTTGTTGATTTATTAATTGTCAGTCCATCAATGTGTATGAGAAATCCTTCACGTATGTGACGTCTAGAATTGAATTATATTTAATCAAATAGCACCTTCTTATCTTCCCTAAATTCCTCGTTTTGATTAACCCTCGCGATAAGGTTAATTCAGGTTGAGGATAGCCAACAGATTAGCTAAGGTAAATGAAACAGAGTTTAGTCTCAAATTAATAGGTTTATTTAAATATAAGAACATTCAGAAATGTTTGTTTACAAGGAAAGTGATTGTTTGAAGATCAAGTATTATGAATATCAGATGAACATTTAAGAGTCAATTTGTAAAATTAATACATGTATATATTTTATTATGGTCAAATCGGTCAAATGTTCTTAAAGCATCAATACATAAGTATATTTGTTAATTATAATTTAATGTTCAAGAATCCATGAGCAAATATGAATGTTTAAAGATTTATAATCGATTGAATCAATAGTTTTGTTGTTCAAAATCTATACGCAAATACATTTATTTTATTATTATTTAACGTTCGAGAATCCGCGCGAAAATATGAATGTTTAAAGATTTATAATCGATTGAATCGATAGTTTTGTTAATAATTGGTTATAATTTAGTATTCAAAAATCTATGCGCAAATACATTTAATTTGTTATGAACAAACGAAAGTCGAAGAATTTGTAATACGTAGATACATATCAAAATTGGTAAGAGTGAGATATTTCGGAGAAGAGATTTACTTTCAGTGGCAGGACAAATGAAATATGGTAATTCGCAAAGTACTTACCAGATGTATAAGCTTAAATCCGCTGTTTGCTCAGAGATAGCGGTAGTGAACATATTTAGCTACAATAGAAACGCCATGCTTTTTTTTTGTGTGAGTTCGACACCTGTCTACATAAATCAGAGCACATAGTCAGTTTTTTTATACAACAACATAAATTTTTCCTTGAGTAATCATGTCTAGTTTTGTGCCAGAAAAGGAGCATTTGCGGGAAGCTCTACTTTTTTGCTTCAATTTGAAGAAATCGCCTTCCAAATCACATCGAATGCTTGTGGAGGCCTATGGTGACAGTGCTTTATTGGAAACAACTTGCAGAGACTGGTTTCGTCGGTTCAAAGACGGTCATTTTGACTTGAGTGACAAGAAGCATGAAAATCGGCCCAAAAAAGTTGAGGACCATGAATTACAGGCTCTTTTGGATGAGGACGATACACAAACACAAAAAATGCTTGCCGAACAGTTAGGTGTTACTCAACCGGCCATTTCCATGCATTTACATGCCATGGGAAAGTTCCAAAAAATGGGAAAATAGGTACCTCATGGACTGAACGATAGGCAGATGGAGCGACGCCAAAACAAATGTGAAATCTTGCTTGCTAGACACAAAAGAAAGTCGTTTCTGCATCGTGTGGTGACTGGAGACGAAAAGTGGATTTATTTTGAGAATCCGAAACGAAGAAAATCGTGGGTCGATCCCGGACAACCATCAACTTCTTTCTCAAAACCTAATCGCTTTGGACGCAAGACGATGCTGTGCGTTTGGTGGGATCAGCAGGGTGTTGTCTACTATGAGCTATTAAAACCTGGTGAAACTGTCGATGCTCACCGCTACCACCAACAACTAATCAAATTGCGCCGTGCTTTGCGTGAAAAAAGGCCGGATTATGAAGAAAGACATGAGAAGCTGATTTTTCTTCACAACAACGTCCCATCACACACGTCAAAAATGGTCCAAAACTACTTGAAAACACTCAACTAGGAAGTGCTACCTCATCCCGCTTATTCACCAGACCTGGCCCCGTCTGATTACCACCTGTTTTCGTCGATGAGTCACGCGCTCGCTAAACAACACTTTGATTCGTACGAAGACGTCGGAAAGTGGCTTGACGAATGGTTTGCACCGAAAGATAAAGACTTTTTTTGATGTGGTATACATAAATTGCCCGAGAGAAGGGGAAAGTGTATAGCAAGCGAGGAAAAATACTTTGAATAAAGTTTATTTTATTTTCTGCAAAAAAAAAAAGACTTTCTTTTGCATAAAAAACAGCGGATTTAAGCTTATACACCTGGTACATCAAGAACTTTAAATGATAACGAAAAGAAGTATGACACTTACGAAAAGGAGGCACTGGCCATTATTTATTGCGTACAACATTTTCGTTCTTATTTATACGGCCGAAAGTTCACATTGGTGACAGATCATAAACCCCTAGTTTGGTTCCAAAATTCAAAAGATCCATGCTCTAGAGTAACGAAATGGAAATTAAAACTGTCAGAATATGATTTTGATGTAATATACAAGGCAGGGAAAACAAATGTAAATGCAGATGCATTATCCAGGAACCCCATTGAAGATGAAGACTTGACAAATAAAGTAAGTATCATTACACCCCACTACAAGGAAAATTATACTAAAGAAATAAAAAACGAGGTAGAAAATAAATCAATGAATCTTGGAAATATAATTATTAACTTAACTGCAAAATTGAACGAAGTAATGCATATTTTCTCTAAAAAAGACGAAAGTACCCAAGATCCAAACTTAACATGGAATACTATGATAACACGGGGACAAATGAAGAAACTAATTAATACTGAAGAAAAAGGAAACTTACAAGAAAGTAAAATTAATAAAAATCAAGAAATTTCACAACAAAAAAACGTGGTAGACCAAAGAAGGTTAGTACCAAGGTTAAAATATCTCCTCTTTTAAAGAAAAAACGAGGAAGACCAAAGAAAATAATTAAATCGGATTCAGAAAAAGAAGTCGTTTCCGATCCAGAATACATTCCTAGAGAGGAATCTAAGAAACCTAAATGTTATAAAAAGAAAAATAAAGAATATAATAAGAAATTTAGAAAGTCAGATGAAGAAAAAAAGGAATCAGAAACCGAAGAAGAAATAGTTTCCAATCCAGAATACATTCCCAGTGAAGAATCTAAGAAACCTAAATGTTATAGAAAGAAAAATAAAGAATATAATAAGAAATCTATACAATCAGATGAAGAAAATAAGGAATCAGAAACCCAAGAAGAAATCACAAAAAATCATAAAAAGAAATACATTGAAAATAAAAATTTTAAAAATGAAGAAAATGAACCAAATTTTTTTGAAAGCGCCTCAGAAGAAGAATCAACAGACGAAGAAGATAATTTCGTTAAGGAAACAGAAGAAATCCTACCCCCGCCAGAACCCGCGACCAATTGCCAATGAGAAAAGACAATTATGCATATTTTCTCTCTCCTGAAGGAAATCCACTCGATAATGGATCGAGATCCCTGGTAAAACAGGAAAAACTACCTAAATTCACAAATCTTGAAAATGGACTAGCTAAATATATCAAAAAGGGACAGCAATACCATATAGCTCTCCCCATTGAAGGTACAAATATAACTGAAACTTTAGAAAATGTAAAAGAATCAATATCTTCTTTACATTCATTAACAAATAAATTACAATTAAAATCAGTCAGTATTGCCAAGACCGCCCAAATCAATCATATACTTTGGGATCAAATTTTAGATATATTGAACAAAACCTTCACCGAGATAATCATTCCATGATCATCTTCGATGATGTCATGGGTCATAAATGTTTGTTGCATGAAAACAAATATTTAAACAAATTCTATTGTCGAAAGTCTTCCTTTTATGAGTTACGTTTAGTGTGAAGATTCGATTAATATAATCATTTTATAACATTTGCTTGAGTTGGAAATTGGTGTGCCCACTTGACGTGATTCGTCTCTGAGTAACTTGCCGATCCACTTCTAACTTTCTTTTCAGAGCATTTAATTTTTCATTTTGGATAGTTTATAAACAAATTAAGATTCAAATTTAATCTAACTGCACGTAGAATAGAATGAAAGAGTATTTAAAACGATCTAGTGGTATCGTTTACTTGAGAACAGCTGTTTACTTTGGACGCATGGGCAAAGCGAATAGTTTTGCTACACACGGGTCATTCCACGAGATATTTATCCCCAAATAATAGATTTGTCTAAAATATTTTTTTTTATTCTACAAACTGAATAAACTGATACGTATTTTTTTATTTTGATATGATATGCAAAATTGTTGAGATATTGTGACGTCATGTCACATATTATAATAACTTATAATGCCTTATTAACAAAAACAATAATTGTATTTATTGTAACGTCATGCTAACTAAAATCAATGATTGTCCACTCAAAGATCACGTGGATCTAAGTATTGATCCATTTCTTATTTAGCGGGTCAAAGAACTAATAAACTGTTAATTAGTACACCTCAAGTCTGGCGCCAGCCTAATCAGATATATCAAATTATAAACATGTCAAACCACCCTTCCAAATATGTCTTCCAGAAATAATAAACATAAACATGTCAAGACACCCTTCCAAAGATACCTCAGAATTCCTGATATCAGATCATAAACTGGACTCGAGTGCTAAAATTATCCTGGAACCCTTCCGCTGACGCAACTACCCGGATGATTTCCCCCAAAATACCTAGAATCCGAAGGGTCAAACCCCATTAAACTGTGTATAAAAACCGGCGAATTTGACACCAAAAGTCAGTCTAACATCCGACACCTTACCGTGCCGTTGGGCTCATCATCCGTCGAACAGTCAACGAACAGACTGTTTACCGTGAGGTTTTGCTGCTCAAACCCTTCGAGAAGTACTGGTCAGTCCGTCGATACCGAATATTGTGAACTCTAAGTCCAGTTAAGACTCTCCGCGAATTTTGTAAAACTACGCTGAGGTATTGTGACTAGTAAACCGGGTTATTGAAGTATCCTATCCGTGTGCGATTATTATACGGTTATTGTGAAATTATTGAGCGCCTATTATGCGGTTATTGTGTACCCATTTTGTGGTTATTGTGCCCCTAACGTGCGTCGAATGTGAGACTATTGCAAGGTCTAAATTAAGTCTTATTAGGCGAATCTAAGATCTTGTTCCTGATCCTGTTCTTGTTCCTGAGTAAAGACGAAATCTTCGATTCTGAGAAATCTAAACCTGAGATTCCTTGTGGAAATCCTTTCACGCCCAAGAATATTCGCCCCCTGCTGACCAAGGTATCGACGCTGGATCAGCACTAATCTACGGACCACTCGCTGAAATCCTAGACCAGAACCTGCGACCAATACTGAAGCTTCAGTCGCAAGGCTAAACGGATTCCTGACAAAGCTCTTCTTCATATATAGGAAAAGCAACAAATTTCTATGAAAAAATGAAAAAAGTTCAAATTGTTTATAACAATAGTAATTGTTAGTATATGGTCATTGTTTGTTACGAGCATTATTCTCATGAGATATTTTAGCATTTTCAACCAACCAAAAATTTTTAGATCCATTGAGAATCTCATCCATGTATTTGTTTATATAATTTGTTTATAACAATTAGCTTCAAACTAGCATTAATTATATATGAGTCTTATATGAGTGCCAAAATTGATTCCAAGGCTTAGTAACATTATGACAGATTTATATTCGGAGAAAAAAAATCACATTCTTAAAGTGTCATTTTTCCTGATTGTTGACTTATACAATAAATAATTATTCATGCTTCAATTCAAAAATCCATTGTAAAGACGGTATAGTACAACGATTCCCAAATATTTAAAAAAAAAAGGTCCAAATCGGTTGAGAATTGTAGGCTGTAGCCGATTTTTAACAAAAAAACACCGATCCGGAACACTGCGACGCGACGGTCGCAGCTAACGCAAGATTACATAATCGAACATATCTCGAAAAGTATTTCACCCACCACTCTGAAATTTTTAACAGAAATGCTGTAGACTATGATGTAAATATTTAGCAAATTAAATCAATTTCGCGAAAACCTTTTTTGAGATAATGACTTTTGTTTAAAACAATTTCAAATTTTTCATATAAATAAACAAATTATTTTATTACATTAAAAGGTTCTCGAAAGGGACAAACAATCATCAACTTTTTCAGTAGATAGCGTTTTTTTCTACAGAATAGTTTAAAAGCAATAAATATTTGAAAAAAAAATTCTTTTTCCGATTTCGTGACTTTAAGAATTAATATCTCAACAATTTCGTATATCATATCAAAATATAAAAATATGTGTCAGTTTATTTAGTTTGTAGAATAGAAAAAAAAAATATTTTAGACGAATCTATTCTTTAGGCGTAAATATCTCGTGGAATGACCCACGCGCAAAATATTCAAGAAGGCAAAATGAGCGCCTTTTGACAAAATTAAAAAAACAAAAATGAGGGACACTGTGACATGGCTTTTTAATTACTAAAATTATGCCTCTAAGCCACGCACAAGAAAAATAAAAATAAAAATACGGGAATAAATAATAAAATGTGACGGGAGGTTATTTTACCCGTAAATTAAAGTAAATTCTCGGTTGCCGTGGACGTCAAGGCGGGAATATTTCAGTGTATAATTTGAATTGAGCGCGGTATGGCAGATCTCTCGCTGACTGTTTGAGCGTGGATCTTGGTCGACTGAGGCTCATGAGCGAGCATGCGCGTGGCGTCTGCGTGATTAGGTGACTCCTTGGAGAGCTCACTCTTGTGACGATCGTTCTTACGGTAGAAAGTTCTTGTACTTTATAAAGTTATTGTCGTCCAGAGTCGAGCTTGCCGTATCGGGCAAATATCAAATATCAAATAGCGAAGATTGGATATTAAGTATTGAAAGGAATATATTGTCGAAACATCGAGTTATTGTGTAATTACGTGATAATATCGACAAGGGATATTGAGGTCCAGTTGAGGACTATTGTCGACTAAATTATTGTAAGTACCATTTATTTGCTTGTTTATAATAAATGATTGGAACCGATTTAATTGATAATCGCTTGTGTTAGCTTATTTAAGGGTCAGCCCGAGTACCCATCCCAAGCTCTCCGCACGTTAGTCTTATTATTAGCTTTCGTTTTACATTGCTAATCAGGTTTGGCATAGATTAGCTGGCGCCCATTGTTTTTAGTTGTAGATTTAATATTTTCTGGAGCCTCAGCAGCCACTGACCCGGGCCGCGCTGAGTGTAAGGGTTAAGAAAAATTCTAAACCTTCTCAAAAAATAATTCAACGTAATTTTGGGCGCCAGTCCTTTCTTGGGACAATTAAAAAAAACTTACTTTTATGTCCAGATTTTAATTTAAGATAATAAAACTAAAATAAGATAATAGATAAATAAATAACAACCAAAATCAAAACTATAGCCTCACTGATTGTTGGGTCCTTTCTTGGGACAGATGTTAACAACAATTCAGGTATCTGGGCAATAACTAGCAAAACTAATCAAATATTCATAAATTTTAAGGAAACAACAAGAAATAAATTATAAAAATTAAAGCTAGACAACGATAGAGAGGGGTGGGACGTCAAATAACAAAACCCGTTTTTAAAATAAGCAAAATGACAATTTAATCAAATGATATAAGTCAATAAAATAATAACAAAAAAAAAATAATACTATCAATATTTAAAGGTAAAGATATTTCATAAGATAGGGAGTATCTTTATACTGTTACGTCCTACCTAATATTTATTTACTAACCGACCTACCTGGCAACAGACTCGATTTCTATATAACTAATTCCCTCGTTTTAGTCCACAACTTAATGGGAATCTGGGAACGAGGACAAGCCAAATGAAAGAAAGGTTTTAAATAGAATGTACACAATTTATTAATTTAGATTATTATTCAATTTTAACACATATATTTCCGAAGATGACCCTTAGGAAAAGCTAAAATGAGCCTGAGTTGAGTGCTGAATGAGTGGGCTTACCGGTGATGTTTCGTTTGATGCGTACTGGTAATCCTTTAATGATCCTGCTCGTGTCACTGGATTTCCTTCCTTTTGTAACTTCTGTAGTTTCAATAGTTTCTCCTTAGTGGGATTTAGATATTTTATAGGTTCACTTCTGCACTTCTGAGTTTTAGCATTTACCCTCCACTTGTTTAAACACTGGGTCGAACTGTTCCCTTCACGATTCGACAC
>UCOH01006408.1:0-13072 GCA_900474275.1 Synergus japonicus
TATATATATATATATATATATATATATACAAGATACAGCAATATGTGATATATTTTAAGGATATCGTTAAATCTAAGTAGCTATCTTGCTATTCTATAATACAGTTATAAATGCATAATTTAAAGAAAATTATTTTTCCATGTACTATTAAAGTGTAATGTCAATGACTACATTAATGCAATGTTGCCTTATGCATTTCAATTATGCGTTACACTTATCATTGATGTTATGTTCTAAAATTGTAATGATAAGACCGCAAACGCATATATGTTTAAAAGAGTGTATACTGAGTTATTGATATTGCATACTTTATGTTATGATATTACTTTATTTATGTTTTAAACAGAAAATTCAGAAAATTTTCATTTTTATGTTTCACATTACTTCCATTTGTTTTGCTTTTTTTTCTTTTTTAATAATTTTTCCAAGTGACTGTCTTCTCTTTTTTTTCTGACTTCTTCTTTCATCGAATTATTCTTTATATAGCTTTTGCATTTAACGACCAAATAAAAAATGTAAATAATACGCGAAGATCGATTCACTTTAATTTTAGATGAGAAGCGAAAAACCAAAAACCATTATCACGTCATATGTCAGAGTACATAATTCTATAGAATTACTGACATGTAAATTTCCACTAAAGATTCATGTCCAGGAAGTTGGCACCGCCATTATTTACGAATTATACATGCATTATTAACAAACATTTTTTCAAACAATTAATACTAATAATTCATGAACAAGGTTCAAAGTAATGTACGTGTAATAATGTTTATCGGTGCACTGTGTTAAAAAGTTTGGGAGCTTATTTCCGAAAGTATATATTATCTCAGCTATTAAGATGCATTAATGGATGACACTGGTGAAATGTCAATGACTCTATATAGTTCTATACTGTCCCCATTGATTTAATGTGAATGCTATTTAAAATCATGACCCAGATAAGGTAAAAATATTTTTATCTCATGCATTAGATACCGTAAAGGAAATCTCTTTGTTGAGCCAGCAATCTATATTCCTTTCCAAACGCCAAAACATGACAAAATGATACAAAGTGAACACAACCGACATCAGAAGCACACAGTAAAAAATCCTAATATTATCACTTGTAAGAAACGGACATAAAATATATTTAGACGTTTGATGCAGATTTATGTTAATTAATAACTGTTTTTCAGTTGAAAGTGACGATAAGGCATATGTGAATTAACCATGTCTGTTTGTATTGCAGAAATTATTCATCACTGTTACTCCCTTAACTCAGATGGACCTATGAGAATAAATTATTCAAAAACTATGATCGATCGGAAATGGTTAGAGTGAAAGTGAAACGCCTATCATATGACAGAAAAAAATGTAAGTGCCTCTTACTGTCTTCTGAATATATTTAAAAAGATATTATGTTAAAACACGAAGGAGACTAAACTTTATTATATAAGAATAAGTGCTTTGTTAATTTAAGTTACAAAAACTGTCCTATTTTTGGTTTATAATCATTAGAAAGCGATTAAGTTTTTGATAAAAAGTCACTTTAATTCAGTTCGACATTCTCAGTGGCAAAATGTCAAAATGTTAAAATGACAAAATGTCAGAATAGAGAAACAATGTAAGAAGGTACACATATAGCTGTATTATCTAAATTATATAGTAATAAACTGAAAAACCATTAGACAAGAATATTACAGTCATAAATAAGAAGCCTATTACTTATATAATTATACTTTAGAATTTCGTATGTAGAAAGATGGCGGAAGTCAGCAGACTATAATCTAGAAATCTAGCCCATTCAAACTTAATCCGAATGAATCCGGACAATCTAAATTATTCTAAATTGATTAAATTCAGGATTGAAAATTCTAGCTGATTGACCGGATTCATTTGGATTAAAGAAGGTTCGGATTGCTTTTGAATGGATTTCGGATTGAAAACTTCCTTCGTATTAGATCAGAATGAAATGATCAGAATGGTTCGGATACAAATTCCGGAATGATTCGGATTAATTCGGAATGAATTTCAATTGCCATGGATTTCGAAAAAATATTTAAGGGAGGTGAGAGTGAAGTGAAGTTACGTAATTGGCGCACAGGTATTTTGATTCACTAATAGTAATTATGTGCTAAAGGAGCACAACAAATATGAAACTTTAAGAAAATAAAAATTTTTTTAGCAACTCAATGCAGGTAAATTTGAACGACTTATTTAGTTTTCTTCTAATCAAGGTATGACATTTATCAATTTAAATTGATAAATTGATAATTTAAGTCTACAATTGCAGCTTTAACGCGAGAAAAATCACTCAAATAATATTTCAAAAGATAACTAGTTTGAATTATTTTAAAAGCACCTAAAATATATTCTATGAATCCTTAAAATCTTTTGGATTCCTCTGAAATCTCTTGAAATTTCGTAAAATAACTTAAAATCTCTTAAATCTCTTTAAAGACTTTTCGAAATCTCTTGAAATTAAAAATAGCTAAATTTTTCACTATTTCCAGCAAAAAACGATAGTATCATTTCCCTCATATATATATATATATATATTTTTTTTTGTTTGATTTATAACTCTTAGTGAGGATGTTATACGTAACATATTTCAGTCGTTAGTGTTTTCTGAAGAAGTTGACTGATGAAAGCCTCACTTCTTCAACAGCAAACTGCCTTAAAAGAAACAGATTTCTTATGTGTATTTCTCCTCATATGTGCATCAAAGTATAATTAGAAAAGTGGGTTAAGTTAAAAAGAAGAGAAGCCTTTGACTGAATTTTGTCGTTGGTCGTTTGGTTATGGTTCTATGTGGCAGGCAGCTCGTCACGTAAATTCACTTGATGTTACGATACGCTTACGCGCCCACGTTCACGCTAAAGTCACAAAGAGGATGCAAGAAAGCAAGCGAGCAACGGTGCAGTCATTAGGAGGACACCTTTTGCTTCGCCGAGCAAGTTCACCGGGCGTAACCAGCACTACACTACATTCCAGTTTCTTCACGCTAATGCGCTCCCTGGTTCACGGGTGCCCGATACACACACAGGGAGACTTTATACTTTAATACAGAAAAGAAAATAAAATGTCCATTTTTTCGTGATAAGACTTGGTAGTGTGTTAAAAATATCATTTTTTTCCTTCCTTGAGTCGAAGTCAAAATATCGTAACACCTATTCCGCACTTACGATCTATTCATCGTGTGAGTATCGATAGTGATTTTCGACAATTGATACTTGCCAAATCGTAAATTCCGAGTGAATTGAATTTAAAATTTTGAATTTGATTTCATTATTATAATCATTTTGTCACGACAGTCTAAACTCGACATAGATTGAAAATCTAGGAATTTCAAGGGAATTTTATGGAATATTTAAAGACTTCATGGGAGATAATGGGATTTTAAATGTTATCGTAAAATATTAAAGAATTTCAAGAAGTTTCTGGGAATTTAGAGAATTTTTCACGACTTTGATCAGATTTCATTCGGACTTCAAGGTACTTTTATGACTTTTAAAATATGTATTTTGTAAAATTTAAATAAGAAATTTAAAACTTTATAATGAGTTTTATTCAGGAATTTTAAAAGCTTTTTATGATATTTAAAAGATTTTGTAGAATTTACAAAGATTTCGAAGGTTTTTGTCAAATTTTAAGGGTTTTCAAAAAACATTTCTAATTTATAAAAGATTTTGTAATATTTTTAAGGATTTCATGGAATTTGATGAAACCTTTAATAATTTTAAGAGTTGAGAAATTTTCAGAGGTTGCTAGAAATCTTTAGAGACTTTCACTAATTTTAACATGGATTTCAAGAGTTTAATAATTTTGAAGGTCTTTTATGTGCATTTTTAACGATTTTTCAGAGATTTTTACGAAATTCAAGAGATTGTTGGGATATTAAAACGATTTTGTAGAATTGTATGGGATTTTAGGATATTTCGTGAAATTTTAATTGATTTTAAAAGCTTGTAAGAGTTTTATGAGGTTTTAAGGAATTTAAAATATTATCCTACAATTTCAAGGAATTTTATAAGATTTCTAATAATTTTAAGTGATTTCGAAAATTTTTTCTAATATTTAAATGATTTTGTGAGAATTTTAAAAGCTTTCATGGAAGTTGATAAGATTTGTATGTCATATTTTTAAGGAATATAAAGAGATTTTAAATGTTACCGTAAAATTTCAAGAATTTTTCTAGAAATTTTAAGAGATTTTAAAGTTTTTCATCGAATTTCAAAGGGTTTATAGGAAGTTTTAGAGATTTTCATGAATCTTAACGTAGATTTCAGAAGATTTATAAGTTTAAAAAATTTTCTGGAAATTTTAAAGATTTTATGGAATTTGAAGATATTTCTAATACTTTTAATGGATTTTAAAGGATATAAAAGGTATTTGAAACTCTTGAGATTCCTTAAATTTATACAGAATCTTTTATAAATCATCAGTGAAATCCTTTAAAATTCCTTAAAATTACTTTAAAAGAATCAAAAATACTTAAAATTCTTACAAACTTTTTCGAATCCATTTAAATTATACGAGAATATTTATAATCCCTTAAAATCTCGCAAAATTACAAGTTTCTTAAAATCCTTTATAATTGCATGAAAAAATGTTTAAATCCTTTAAAATATATAAAATTCTTTTAAAATTTTTTTCAACTTTTCAAAATTGTTTAAAATTACACAAAATCTTTAAACAAAATCATAAAAATTTCATGAAATGTCTGAAAATTATTTATAATGCTTTGAAATTCTTGGATAGTTTCTAAAATTTGTTAAATAAACTGTAAAAGTTATATATGTGTAATAATACGAGAAATATAACATAGGTAGCATAAATTTCAATTTCTATTTTCCCTGAAAACTTATTCGCATTTCCCTGATTTCCCTGACATGTGGCCACATTGTTTATGTTTGTTTAGTACATTTTTTACTAATTTCATTATCAGTTTTATAATGAAATTAACTGACTAAATAATTAGAAACGACTAGTAGTGATTAAAAGTAATGACAATTATCAGTAATTCAAGTTTAGAGACTTGCCCACTGCACTTCTTACATTTTTGAAGCTACGACAGTGAAGTGGAACATTAGAAATGAAAGTGTATTTCACCATAACGAATCTAACGGAAAATTTTGACACATCTGAATACCAAAGAGATTGTTTTACCAAAGAGATAATTATTCGGCTATCTAAAAATCAGGTGCATAGTAAGTCAGGTAGTTTACGTGCGACTTGAAGAAATATACAAAATTCTAATACTGCATAAAAATACTTAATTTTATTCATAAAAATTTCATGGTTTGCATGTAGATAACTCATTAAAAGAATATAAATTTGTGAATTTCGTTTTTAGACTTTTTCTTCAAACCAATTGAGCTTAGAGAAAAGTATTCCATTGAAAACAGAAGTGCTATTTCCCCTAAAAGTAATATTTTTCAATATATTACAACAAAAAAAACATATTTTTTTATTTAAAAAGCCAATAACTTATTCTCTATTTATTTCTCAAAAAAAATCCTTTTAGAACTTTTTTAGAACCTGGGGACAACATCCTTTTCCCGAGAAACAAAAATTGCGTAAGTGAAAAAATACTGAAAAAATAACATCACAAAATGGAAAATATTTCGAATAAAAATAACATTACCGAATAAGTTTATTAACAAAATTTAAATTATCCGAATGTGGAAGTTAACGAAACTAGACAATTCCCAAATTTTCAAATTGCTAAAAACAAAAAATATCTGAATTTTCAAATTCGCAAAAAATATTTTTATTTTCGGTAATTATATATTATTAATTCGGTATTTTTTCACATTCGGAATTTTTTATTTTCAAGAAAAAGATGTCTCGGAACCCGAGAAGAAAAAATAACGTTATAGAAACATGAGAAGGAGAGAAAGTAAGTTAACAAACTCTAGTAAGATTCTACTTAGTGCACTCAGTCTTGCAACGACATCTTGCCTGCACTTGGTGACCTCGATTTGGAAATGATTTCTCAATATTTTCCGTTTGACAAAGTTAAATATATATATAAAATATATATAAAAAAAAATATATATATATATATATATTTTTTTTTTTTTCTTTATTTTAACGAACGCTATGTGCCTACGATGAGAACTATTTAAAAATGCATAAAAGTTTTAAATCTTGAAAAAAAAACACCAACTTTTGAAAATTATTGAAAAATGTTGACAGCAACTTTTTGAATTTTTGTCCAAACTGGCTTGTTAACGAACCTGATCTTCATTTCTTGACATTTAATAATGAACCAAGGACTAATCTAATCGTTAAATTTTTTCAAAAGTTACCGTTTTCAATGTTATTGTAATTTTTGCTTTGAATTTTGTAAATATTTTATTTATAATATTATGAATATTAATTTTCTTATAATCGAAAATTGTTCTTTGGATAATTTGTTACTCTTTGAGGAGTATCATATTATCGTATCAAAAAAGGGAGAATGTAAAAAATTTTAATTTAAAAAGTTCAATTATTTAACATTGTGAGATTACGTAATCTTTAATATTAATTCTATAATTTTTAAAATTCTAAACATCAACAAAGCCAATCAGTTAAGTAGTTCTTATAAAAATATATATTATATGTCCCAATCGTTTGACTGGCTTGAAGATCTGAACGAATTGAAGCAACACAAAGACAACAAAAACTCAATCGTTAATTGCCCTATATTGCATAAATTCTCGTATCAAATCGATACGTTCGTGTGTTTGGAAGTTCAGTGAACTTGTGTGTCATAATTCCAGGAAGCAATACCATAATTTGGTATTTATATGAAATAAATTTCTAATGTTTCTTATCATTTTCTCTGTATCTCGCGTTATTTGGCTCAAAATTTGAATTTTCGATTTTTTAAGGAAATTCAAAAAGTTATTATGCCTATCCTATAGAGTGTTCAAAAAGAAAGATTTTTCATCTTTAGACTTTCTTTCACATCGTGCGTTGTTTGCCTTCTAATTCAAGTTTTATTTCATTTTTTCGGATTTTCAAAATTTTATAAGTCTTTCAATTTTTTTTTATCCATAAAAGTTATTAAGAAAAATTGTTCGTCTTTTTGAGTACTACGAACATCCGTCATTAGAATTTTTAAATTAAAAAAAAAAAGTGGTTTCAAAAATTTTCAAAATGCTCCAGTTTTTAAAATTTTTATCCAAAATGGCTGGCCAACGAACTTGACCTTTATTTTGGGACATTAAAAGAGTATACCAAAGGACAATCCAATCGGTCAATTGTTTCGAAAGTTATCGTGCTAACAAACTAAAATCTACAGACAGACAGACAGACAGACAGACAGACAGACAGACAAACAAACAGACAGGCAGACATATTCGTAAAAACATGTTTTTCGGGTTCAGGGGGTCCCAAAACGTGGACATTTGATGAAAACTGGGGGGGTCAAATTTTACACAAATTTAATACATTCTCTCTGATGAGAATGTAAAAAAATATTTTGTAAAGAGAAAACTTTTATTCTACCCGTATTCTTTTCATCAAAATCGGTTGAGTCATTTTGGAGAAAAACCACTTTTTGAATTTTCATTTCCCCTCAATAACTCCTACAAAAGCACAATTTCAAGGTCAACACTTGGGAATGATTCTTCAGGGATAGGTGTCAGCCTATGACATCATTTGGGTCTAAAATATAAGTGGGCAATTTTTACGCATGTTTTTTGTATTTTTTAGTTTTGAAAATAGTTTTTACGTAATTTCTGATCATTTTTTTTTTTTTTTTTTTTTTTTTGAACCAAACATGTTACAGAAATAAATTATGCAGCTATTTCAGGACTAAAAAGTTTTAAATCTTAAAAAAAAACACTAAAAAAATTTTGAAAATGCTATATCTACTAAAGACTAATCTGATTGGTAAATTCCTTCAAAAGTTATCGTTTATAATTGAATTTTAATGCTTGCTGTTTTTTATTTTTATAAATGTTATAACTCTATTAATTTTTTTCTGATGAAAAAATTTAATTAGGATAATTTTGAGAACTTTTCGAGGACTATCATGTAAAGTGCGTACTCACCATCAGGTGTCGTAACAGTGCCAGCTTTATTTATTTTTGAATTCCACATGGCAGGAGTCGGCGGCGCAGGACTAAGATCTGGAGTAGGCGGATGTGCAGGTGGTAAGCTAGCCATTCCAGGACCCATTTGTACCCCATGTTGTAAGTGATCTGTGGTATTACCATAATTTCCGGCTTCGAACCCTCTTGGATACACCTCATTCGTTAATCTCTCGGCCAATTTATCTGCTCTCTCTCGATCGGTCATTACCACTGGTTCTTGTTTTATTCGAAGATCTATAATTATTAATTAATTATTAATTATTCGATCGTAGATCACAAGATAGAAAAAAATTAAGAACCCTGTAATTTCCATATATGTAAGTTGTAACATATAATTTCTAAGGTTTACAAAGAATTTTCTACGATTTTAAAAAATTCCAAGCGATGTAAAATTTTTTAAAGATTTAAAAAAGGATTAAAAATATTTTAAAGATTTTAGGCTACATATTTTAAAGGATTCTAAGGAGATTCCAGAGATTTCAAAAGATTTTTAAAATTTCAAAGAACTCAAAAGAATTTTGTGTGATTTTTGAAAATTCTAAGCGATTTCTAGAAGTTTTAAAGGATTTCAAAGATTTCAAAGAATTTCAGAAGATTTAAAACTTTTTCAAGATTATGAGAGATTTTAACAGATTTTCAGGGGATTTCTAGAGAACTTTTGGAATAAATTTAAATTCATTTTTTTAGAATTTCAAAGGTATTTTAAAAAATATAGTAAGATTTTAATGAAGCTTAAGGGTTTTTAAATGATTTCAGTGAATTTATAAAATATCAAAGGATTTCATAGGATTCTATAAAATATTTTAAGGGATTTGTATTCGCTGCCTCCATTTTAAAATCGAGATCAGAGCTACCAACTGATTTTAAGGAATTTAAAAGTAATTTCTAAAAGATTCAGAAGGGTTTCAAGATAAAAAATAAAAAAAAATAAAATGTAGTTTAAAAGAAGACCAAATAATGTAAGGATTTTCAAATTATTTTAAGTGATTTTAAGGAATTTTTCATAAATTTCAAAATATTTTCAAGTAATTAAAAAATTGTACTTAGTATTTAAAGGAATTTAAAATGACATTAAAGAAAATATTTTGAACCTTATTGAAAATCTTGAAAATATTTTGAATTTTTCTGTAATTCCTTAAAAATTCCATCAAATGATTAAAAAATATCGTGAAATCATTTGAAATTGCTTGATTACTTGAAATATCTTAAAATCCTTTAAGTCGTCGTCATGGGGTCGTTGAAGACCCCAGTCGTAATTTCGATATTACTCTCTAAATTTGAATCAGTGAAAATTTCACTGATTTAATTAATGATTAAGTATTTCACTGATGAATCAGTGATTTGAGACTTTTCACTGATCAATTCAGTAATAGTCCACTGATATCAGTAAGTTCTTACTAATTTAATTAGTGAAGTGATATAACCTTTACAAATTTCAATAAAGTATACTTATTAGTTTTGGAAATCAAGTTCCAATTTCAATCTGTAAATTCAGTAATTTATTGTGGAAATTTTGAATTCATAAAAGGTGAAAACGCGAACCACACACAACGCGAACAACGTGAAGTAAGCATTTTATCAATCGTATCGAACGTATTTACATGTATTTACCGGGTCAATGTGGCGTCCTTTGGTTCATGAAGTCTATTGAAGCGTCTTTTCTATCCGTTTTTTCACTTATTTTAGTGTATGGTGAATTTAATGATTTAATTATTGGAATTCTAGATATTTGAATCAATGAAATTTCACTGTCAATCAGTAACTTTTCACTGATTCTGGTTTAGAGAGTACGACAAAGCTTTTTAATATTTTTCAAGTAAACTAAAAGTATTCAATTTTGAAGTTAGATTTTGTATTCTACGTTTTATGCCAAAAGTATCGAAATGAAATATTTTTTCGTTCTGTATGCAGTTTTATATTTGAAAAAAGATTAGCGCTACACAGCGAAAAAATATTTATATACATTCTGACGATTTTTTATTTTTACATTTATTTGGAAAGAGAATAAAAAAAAATGTTTCAAAACAGACTTTATAGGATTGCAAAATATTTAAAGTGATTTTAAGGAATTTCAAGGTAATTCAAGAATTTTATTTTATTAAATTTAGATTTATTAAACTTTACGGAATTTCAAAGGATGCTAAGAGATTTTGATTAATTATGACGATTTAAAGGGATTTTTAAAAGTGTTGAAAAGATTATAAAAATTTCTTTTCAAAGATTTCATAAGATATCTTGATAAGTCTTAAACTCTCTTGATGAATTCATTTAAAATCCATTGAAATTCCTTAAAGTCACATAAAATGTATTTGAATATCTTAAAATAATTTCTAATTATTTTTAATGTTTTGAAACCTACAGAAAATTCTTAAACTCTTTTGATATTCCTTGAAATTTAATTCAAACACTTGAAATATCTGAAAAAAGTTGAAAATATTTCGAAATCCTTTGTAATGTATTAAAATATCTTTAAATATCTTGAAATCCTTGAAGATCACTTAAAATCTTTCTTAATCTTTCAAATTCTTATAAAATCCCCTAAATTCATTTGAAATCCATTGAAAATCCTTAAAGTCACTTAAAATGCATTTAAAAATCTAGAAATATTTCAAATTATTCTGAATCTATTGTAACCGTTAAAAATATTTTGAAATTTCTGAAGAAGAAAAAAATTCGTCTAAGTAGTCGTCTGAAACTTCAGCCTAATGCTTAAAACACCCGGGTCCAACGCCATTCAGAATTCGAAATTGCGAGAATTTATTTTCGTTATAATTGCAACTTTTTTTTTATGATGATAGGATACGTTATGTAAGATGTAGGTAATATGTATGTAATATCTTACCTTCCGCAACGCTTTCCCTATGCTCCCCATTTCCCCGTTCCACAGATCGATCTCGTTCCAGTTCTCGTTCCAATTCTGTTGGTGTGTGTGGAGCAGTGTGTGGATGCGTAGGGGTATCTGAAGGGTGTGAAAACGACTGGTACAGGTGATTCTCCATCAGAAGAGGGTGCGGGGCAGATGCGGGTCGGAACGCAGCTCCATCTCTCAAAACACTTGCTCTACCCAGAGCATCGACGTCACTCGGTGACCTGCTAGTCACAAATTTTCAATATCTTTAAAATCACAAGCTCATTAGTTATAATAATGCAGTATAAAATAGTCTATATAATCACAGAATAAAGAAACTAACAAATTGTAACGAGACTAAATTGTTGTAATTAATTCAATTCGTTTAAGGGTGTAGCAACTATATTCTAACTTCAAAATCCGAATTCCTCATTTTACTCGTCAAATATCATAATTATTATATATTTTCGCTCTGCAACGGTACTTATTCTTCAACCAGAATTATGGGTACAGAGCGAAAAAATTACTTTTTTAATATGAAATGCAAAGACTGAAGTCTGAGACCAGATTTCGAATTCTTCGTTTTATGCAAATATTATTTAAATTAAATATTTTCTCGCTCTGTAGGCATAATTATAATTGAAATTTGAATACCGTTACAGAGCGAAAGAATATATAATAGTAATATTTGTTAAGTAAAATAAAGAAATTGAACTTTGAGGTAAAAGTAGAAAGGAAATCCATTGTCAGTTTTGCAAGTCTATTGATTGTCAATGTTGTTTGAAGTTAATTAGATACTTTTTCGAATATTTACAATAAGAGATTGGAATAATGAACGGAAGTCTGATGAGTTTAAATTTATGAGTGCATTTTATATATGAGCCATTCCATACAAAATTTACTATCAAAATTTTTTTTTCACGCGAAATATTTTTTTTGTATTTTTTGGTCGAAAATATTGTATACGTCTTTTTTTATTTCGACATGACACTTAAAATTTCGGAGTTGTGACTTTTCAAACTTTTCACGCTCGAAAAATCTACCTTTAAATATTTCCGAATAAAAAAAAAATATCCGACTAAAAAAATAAGTGGCTGCTGTAAAATTTAGGATTTTCTCTCAGTTTTTCAATAAGCATTACAAGAAATTCATTAGACCAATTGTTTATAAAAATATGGTCTATTTTTATAAACAAATCATTTTTTGTAAACTTTGCAAATAATTTTTTTTTTTTTTTATTGTAAAATTTACTTTAGACACTTTAGTCACTACTCCCAAAATTTGGGAATGGACCGTTGAAAATTTTGTCTGTAATAAATTTTTGAACTTTAGCTCTCGCGCTCGAACCACGCGCGATCGGCCGATCGTACTTGCTTCAATGCATGGTGCAACTTGTCGCGCCCTTGTATTACGCTCCACGCATGAAGTCATTTTTCTCTGTGTGCTTTTTAGAAGTGTTGTGCAAAAATTTTTCTAACATGTCAGAATCAAAATTTAAACATGTGTGTTGTAATCCCTTCAACAAAGAACATCATACTGGAAAAGAACAGAAAAAAAATTTGCGTCGTGTTTCTTCTTCGTCGCTTGAAAAATTAGATTGTTTAAAACCTGACGATGTTTTGTGTCCACCGTGTAGAAAAAAAGTGGCGGAAATCCCTAAAAATCTTCGTGAGTAATTCAATTCTTTTTCTTATTGAATTTTATTTTTTTATGAGATTTTACCATTTAAAATTTATGTTGCTTTTTCAAAAAATTAGACGTGGACGTTAATCTTGTTAGTGGTGACAGATGTCAATCTGATTATTCTGATGATAATAAATAATAATAATAATAATACAAGGGCGCGACAAGTTGCACCATGCATTGAAGCAAGTACGATCGGCCGATCGCGCGTGATTCGAGCGCGAGAGCTAAAGTTCAAAAATTTATTACAGACAAAATTTTCAACGGTCCATTCCCAAATTTTGGGAGTAGTGACTAAAGTGTCTAAAGTAAATTTTACAATAAAAAAAAAAAAAATTAGTTGCAAAGTTTACAAAAAATGATTTGTTTATAAAAATAGACCATATTTTTATAAACAATTGGTCTAATGAATTTCTTGTAATGCTTATTGAAAAACTGAGAGAAAATCCTAAATTTTACAGCAGCCACT